>JBAIZZ010000378.1:202340-225734 GCA_037355905.1 Heliconius aoede
TTAGAGATATCGCATGTTGAGCAGCGGAACTCAACGCGTTTTTTCTTGGTGTCGTAGCGCCTCTCTCTACTAATGAAACCACTTTTTTTTTGTAAGTTTGAATCGAACCCACAACCATCGCGTTTATAGTCAACGTCTGTATCCACACAGTCAAAATTTTTCATTATCAAAAGATTACTTACTAATAATTCTCTCCAAGCATTCCATATCATGAAAATTGCATATTCTATAGTAATCTGAAACATAGAACAATCAAATAAAAGCCAAAACCTACAGTAAAATAACCTATGGCTGATGCTGTATAAGCCACAGCTGTATCACTATTTTTCACAGAGAAGTACTATTGCGTTTGACGCGGACGGTCCTAGGTTCAACTAAAGTGCCATATTAATACACGGCGTTGAGGCACAAGAGTATGACTGTACACGCGGCGGTTCAATTCCTACGGGGAAGAAATTTATTAAATAATTTTTAATTTATTTTCTCGCTATGGTAACGACGCTAAGCGCGGCGTTGAGTTCTGCCACTCAACGCTCAATGCCAGTAATCAGAATCATAATACGGCGGAAAGTGGGGAAAGAATGTGTCATAATGGGAATGGAGTGTTTTAACACTTGGTTTTCCAGGTTCCTTCTGCATACTTCTCTCGATACACGTTTTCTTAGCGTGGGCTCACAAAATATAAATAACTGACCTGTTTGTGGAAAATAGAAAGGTATACAGTCGCATTGGCTTATTAATATTTGTGTCTTCTTCAAAGCCATGCAATTATGAAATGAATATTGGTGAAAATTCGATATTTTTTCCTGCAATCCAATAATTATATTACAATAATATAAAAAAAAATTAAAAAAAACAAAAAAATTGTGTAGAATGTAAAAAGGAATTTCAGCTCAATACCTCTTTCTGTTGAATAACCAATAATCGTATTATTTAGTCAGGAAAACAAAATGGAAAGAACCACATCGATAACTGTCAAGTATATCAGCAGGTGTTGGATGAGGCACTCCTAAATAAAGATACAGGACCTACAGGACTTTGAAGCATATTTATAAGATTATAATTTGGATTTAATCTGCTTTTAATTGCTCACTACTGATAAGCCTCCTGTAAAACAAACAAGGCAATATCCCTAAAAATACCATTTTTCTATCAATCAATTAATTTACCTATCGACATATTCGTATCGGAAACCAGTGCTGAAACTTTCAAATCTTACAATCTCTGAAGCGTATTCAATGTCATTGTTAATTGTGACAGATACACGAAAATGGTCCAGGATTAATGCATCCTGGAAATGGATTTCCAGCTTGTATGATATCCGATATCCTTTGTAACAGAAATGTATCAAACTTCAAACACATTTCAATAATAATAATTTATAGTGGTTTATTTTATTTTTTTCATTCTTATCGTTTAGTTTTTATCAGGCTTTCGGAAAAGACAACATAAGAACAGTGCAGCTGGCTGCTGGAAACATATAAACCCTTTGCTAAAATATATAATAAAAAATGAGATAAGTTTGAGATGAAAGGTCTTGAGTCAGACAGACAGACGGGCGGACGGACAGAAATTCCGCTTAGTGTAATAATATTATATATATTATTATATGATTACGACTATATTTCGATAGGTCCTCAAGATATGAAGATTAGGGGCTCTCGACTACTCGCTATTATTGTACATTTTGCGTCAATGCCCCGTTTAAAATATAATGCGGAGATAAAATGCACCAATTACGTACATCGCTCGTCAGATTTTCATTCAGTATATAATGTATTACTATGTATAATATTATGTTTGTATGTCAATTTTTTTTTTTCTGATTAAATTTACTATAACGAGTAACGAGAATAACGACGAGTGTGATAAGGTGATTTGTGCACAAATATTTCATATTAATTTCAGATTGATACATCAACGCGATCTCGAAATAAATGCATATTAACAGTAGAACAACAGAGTGATCCTATAAGGGTTCTTTTTTTTTAATTTTGAGGTACGGAACCCAAAACTAAAAAAAACAACTGAATATTTCATAAGCTTCTGTAATAACACGTTTATTTATCTACGTTCGAGCATCACTTGTTCAAAGGATATTAAATGTAAGCTATGAGATTTCTTCTCGACTTCCCGGTATTTTAAAAAGAACATTTTAATAAGTAATGTTGTTATTGTTTTTAATATTGTTCGTTTTGCATGTTTAGACGCCATCGTGGAACATCACATCATCGTGGACAATGGAAGGACGGTTGTGGGTTCGGTCACCACTCGGGACGATGTTTTTTTACGCTGTATCCGGCACGTAGCAGGTAAAGCAGAGAAAACTTTAGAACCTAGTGTGAATTCCATTCACAATAAGACTCCTTTCGCCACTTCTGACAAGGCGTATCTCAACGCTGCGATTCAACTCTTTACCAAAGACAGGAAATGAAAATATTTCCTTCCCGCGTGTGGGATTCGAACCCACAACAGTGACAGTAAATAATTATATTTAAATTATTTTAATTTCCCTCTGGTAGATATAGTGGCGGGGAAGTGTCTTGAATTCACAATTCAAAATTTCGAAGGGCGCGAAAGAGGGAAACGGAGTGTTCTAGTAGTAGATTCCCCGAAATTTTTACTTTGTGGCAACGATGAAGATATATTTTTTTATATAAAAATTCAACTCAATAAGAAATACTTCGATGTTTTAAATTACAAAAGAATTCGATAAAAATTATTAATTTACGACAGATAAATCACGCTACTGCGACATGATAATCATATGCGTTATATCATATTAATAAGATTATAAGATTATAGAAACAGTGACGTTTTATTTTTTAGCTTGCGGGGTAAAATGTAAATAACTAAGACTTACAGCTTACTCAGAGGCCGAGGTAGCTCAGACTGCTGGTACAGTGGGTTACAACGAAACGATAAAAGGACATATTTTATACCTTCTCCGCCACTCAACACACAATGCATCCGACTTTCAGCGGGAGGCGAGGAACGGAGTGTCTTAACATTAGATTCCCTCTGCCTCCTGCCGTGTGCGAGATAAAGCGTGAATAGAAATGAGAATATAATCACAACTGTTGTTTACACGTACTACTTGTGCCCCAGCACCACGACGGCCTCGTAACCTCAAATATTTGTTTGATTTGAACCAATATTTTATGAGATCAGAGCGTTCAACCAAATAAATTCTTTAGCTTTATAATATTACAACTGAACAATTTATTTGTATATGATATTAATGTTACATATATAATTAATTAATATGATTCAATTATTATGATATCACTTACTTAAAAGTGTATTTAGAGATATAAAAATTATGGTAATGTCCCTTTCATCTTTTATATAATCGATTATTATTTGCTCATTGCGATGGGTAACGGAGTGTCTTAACACTAGGTTGCCATGTTCCCTCTGCACTATGTGCAACGTGAAGATTAAAAGAATGATCGTAAATTAATTAATTTATTTATTTATATATACTTTATTGCACATAATTACACAAAAAAAAATTACAAACGCCAGAGAGCATTCTCTACCAGCCAACCTTGTCATGTGTGATAATAAGTGTGCATGTGTGCAGAAGTAAAATATACATACATATACATACATGTATATCCTATAAATATATAACAACGCATATGATATAATATATAATTGTAATAAAATATTACCTATATTCAACATAAAATACATAAAAATATAAACATACATAACCAAAAACATCAACTAAATCATAATTACATGTTCAGCGTCAGGCTGTATCCCGCACACCGCAGGGTAGGCAGAGGGAACCTCAGCGTTAAGACACTCCGTTCCCCACTTTCTGCTGAATTCTGGAGGCGTGCGTTGCGTGTTATGTGGCAGAACTCAACGCCGCGCTTTGCCTCGACACCAGAGGGAAGAAAAAGCAATAAAAACGTATATAAATTTTTCACTTCCTCGAGTGGGAATCGAACCCACAACCCCCGCGTTACAGTCACACCCTTGTGCCGTTGCGCCACGACGGCCTCATAATTACATTATACAAAAAAAAAATGTTATTATGGTACTGACACAATTGCAACGCATTTGAAAGTGTTTAACTTCACGATTAACCCGCAAAGCATAGTATCGCAAGGGTAGATAGATGGAGACAGTCCAGACACCTTTCTCCAGATTCTTCTTATTTCCGCAGTAGAACATGGAAATGAAAGTATTTTTAGGGACATATAAAAATATATTAAAATTCTATTTAAATCAATTTGGCAATGACATGCAATGAACAAATTCGATATTGGCAAAACTCTGTTGTATGATAAGAAAACGCTTATCTACTGATTATACTTAGTTTTCCGCATAATGGATTGTTCATTAACAATATTAATAATAATCTCTTTAAAAGATAGCGAAGATTCTTTAGAAAATTGAAATTGAAATATGAGGCAGAGAGTTAAGACACTGTTCTCCATTCATATCTCAAAAATTGGGCGGTGATTTGTTACATATAAATCGGTTTACTACATATGACCTTCGAGGTTAAATTTATTGGAGAATGAGTGAGATCAGAGATCAACATAATAAATTCCCCCGAGTGGCAATCGAACCCACTACCGTTTCGTTTATAGTCCCGCGCTTGTATCATTGAGCCGCAACGGCCTCGTAGAACATACTCGAAAAGGTAAAATATAAGAGAAAATAAGAAAACGAACAAAACAAAAACCTTCAAAGAAGTAGATACGCTAAAGTAAAAAAAAATCAACAAATATTATTATCTTTAGACAAAAATTGTTTTTATTATGATAACTATAAATATTTGCACGTGATTAATTGTTGCAGGTATGTGACTTTTCACTTTATTGCATTCAAATAGATAATAACCGTTAGCCTGCCACTATATAATATATACATAATAATGTATGAACATAAATGCATATAGTCAAGGTGATCTGTGCCCATCCCAGAATAATTAAGTGCCCACACTGAAAATTTTACTAAACAAAAAATAAAAAAAACAACATAAAATAGTACAGGCCGCCTTCCAACCAGGTGCACCGACGACCTAAGGAAGACAGCGGGAATACACTGGATTCAAACGGCGCAGGACCGGACGAAGTGGCGAACATTAGGGAAGGGCCAGCAGTGGACTTTGAAAGCCTGATGGATGAATGAATGAATGCAAAGCTTATAATTAGAATTATGTTCAATCCATTTCCTTTATCAGAATAGAATTTGAATCTACTTTAATTGACTATATTGTAATAACAAAAAATGTGTGAAATTCACTCATACACATTATATATATTATGTGTATGAAGATTAGCGGCTCTCAATACTCGCTATTGTTGAACATTTTACGTGCATTTACGTACATTTTACGAGCATATATATATATGCAGTTTACAGCGGTTTACATAGCCAGGTAGACAGGGCGAAACTAGTGTTAAGAAATTCCACTCACAATTGAGGCATTTGACATTGTGTGTCACGGAGCTCAACCCGGCGTTGTTCTACATTTGAGGAGGGAACTGAAAATCATTGTCATCATCCCTCGCGTTTATGGTTCTTACACCACGACGGCTTCTTGTAATTTCAGTAACAAAACTTATCGGAATCGGTGAAGGAAATCGAAGGACACTCCGCTACCGCGCGAGTTACACAGGAATATCTAATAAATTTATATAAATAAAATAAATAAAAAAAATATATATAAATTTATTAAAATACATTTCATTCGTGCCAAAAAATTATATCGTTCATAAAGAAAAATATTCTGCGCATTAAACTTAAGTCGATATCTCTTTACAAGCTTTTTATCGTTTTGATTAAATGGAATTTACGTGCGTAAGATGTGCTAAGAATAATATATATTAAATTGACGTAAAAATATATTATATATTAAATTGTTTTTTAAACGTGTTAGTCCTTTTATTAAAATTAAATTAGATCATGTTTTCATGAGACAAGTAATGAAAAAAAAAACTCAAGTTCGTATTCGTGGCTTAAAATAAAAATCTAAGATACTCTATAAAGTTTTCTAACAACATCATAATATTCAAAGAATGAGCGACTGCATTTTTACCAATTTTGTGGCGAATATCATACTTCCGTATTCACGACACAGATGTTAACTTTCAAATTCCATTCTTTTACAAAATAATTTGTAAAAAAATATGGGCCAAAGACCCGAGGTCCCCCAATTTGAAACAACCTTTAGGACGTCCGGCGTGCCCACGTAAAGGTCTAGTAATGATTAATATACATTTTTCTACATTATTCTTAAGAACATATTTTAATACGAGTGTGTCCACTTTAACGTATCTACGTTCATCTGAACGTGAACGCTGAAGATTTTGTTAAATTGAATGCTGTTATCAGAATTAGACAAACTTAAAATAGGACCACACGGGACGCACTATCTTTCATATAAAAATAAGTCTGCTTTGGTTACGAGGTTAAGCGCAACTTTAAGTTCCTTCTTAACCTTTAAGCTGCTCAACCGCAAAGCCTCTATAATGCGGCGGAAAGTGGGCAACGAAACTATATAACTCTATTAATGCAAACGGAGGGTAGGTTCCCTGGTTCCTTCTGCAGCTGCTAAAAAAAAGAATTCTTAATTATAGAAGAATATTTTATTTCAAATAAAGAAAAATATTTAAATGCCACTCGGAGTGCAAAAGCATAAAACTCGTTATCCTGGTACGGAAGCTGCGACAGTATTGTATTATTATCATCGAAACTCTACACGTGAGCTAAAGCAAATTGAATGACAATTGCTAACTAGCGTTGCAAGGTTTTCATAAAGTTATTCGTTTGTTACAGTTAAATATATTAATAGATACATATGAAGACAATATTAATGTATTAAAAATCAAATAAATAAAACAGCTGCACGCTGTATCCCGTACACAGGTGGGTAGATAGAGGGAACGTAGTGTTAAGACATTCTGTTCGCCACTTTCTGCAGATTTTTTCTAAACATTGGCTTGGTGCCAGAACGAAGAAATAAAAATATTAATAAATATTAATTAGTTCCCTCGAGTGGAGATCGAATCCACAACCGTCGCTTACAGTCACACCCTTGTGCCCCCGGGCCACGAAGGCCACATGCATGTATTAGAAAATGAATTATGTTGTATGAAAAATAAAATAAACCTTAAATGTTATTTTCATCAATTAGTCTACAATTTTCCTGCAAAATTTCGATAAAGCCAATGCAATGACGTACCTTTGCATTATCTAAGAGGAACGGCTTCAAATCCTGCCATATTTAAGAATTTATAAGCATTTCAATATTTTGGCAACGGTTTAATGTTATTTATCATAAAGCAATGTACACAGAGGGAACCTAGTGTTAGTAGCCCTTATATTGGATAGCAGAACACAACACCACACCTTGTCTATCACCATGGAGATTGAACCTCCAACTATCGCGTTATCACGTTAGCAATTAGTCGTCGTCTCATTGCGCCACGGTGATATCAATATTGTTTAAGTTATAATTGAGTATAAGTTATTAAAACAATAGGCTTGCATGCCTGCCAGGAACGAATATAAAATTTGCTTTTTTATTTTTAGGCGCTTTGAAAACTAGCCAAGTCAGATCTTACACATAAATATAGTATTATAAGTTGTAAGAAGAAAAGACATTTTAAATTTTTATAAAATATTTTACGATGTTAAAAATACATTTCAGACCATTGAACATGGCACATATTGATACGTAGATGGTGGTTGAGAATACCAGAGGGAATGTGGCACACCGATTGAGGTCCATAAAGGCCTCAAAACAGCATGAGGTCATAATCTACGAGGACAGAGATGACTACATAGTTATCTTAAGCTTGCACACTCCAGCACCCAAGCAGACCATACACCTTGCAGTCACAACAACAACACCAACAAGAGAAGGTCAGGACGGGAGAAAGGGGAAGAAATTTATACTTGACTTCCAAGATGGAAATTCAATTTTGAGAGTAAAAATTAAATGAAGAGGGATTGTGGTTTAGAGTAAAATCTGCACTATGGCTTCAATGCTGGTGAACGGGGCACATCAAGAATCAGACAAAGCTTGGCTCTCATTTATGTTTTCGTTGGGTTTCACTGTTACTTGTGATTAATCTGAATAATTTAATTTTTAAAATATTTGAATTAACGAGTGTAAGTAAATGATAATTTATTGAAAAAAAATTAAATTAACTCCTATGTTATTGTACAAAATAATAATAATTCAGTGATTATAATTCATAAAATTATACAATTTTTCATCATACATATTGAATATATTAATTTACGCTCATTTTTCTTTAAAATGTGTGCAAATAATATAGACATGTTTAATATGTATAGACATATTTTTTATTAAATAATATGTCTAGAGACCAGTCAGGGCGCAGGAGCATAAGCGTGCGACTGTAAGCTTGCGGGTTCGATTCCCACTTGAGGAAATAAAATTATATAGCTCCTCTGGTGCTACACGAGGTCGGGGCGTTACCATTATAAAAAACTTCTCTTTTTGTGAGTTTCTTCTGTATTTTGTCCTACACGTAAGCTTTACCTCATCATTATAATAGCATTGTCTTTCGTTAGGTGGAAAACTTCTGATGCCAGGCGTGGCGTAGGTCCTTTCCGGTGAGACGGCGATGAGGATTTCAGATCCTGGGTTGATCAAACGCACGGGTGAATCTAAGTCGGGCATGTTGTACGCATTGTCTATGAATACCTGTGTGGAAAATGATAAAATTATTGAAAATTGATTTTTTTTTGTGTTACCGTAGTTATAACTCCTACTATATTTATTATATATCAACACATAGAAATTATTATTATCATACTTAACACCGCGTTGAGTTCCGCCGCTCAACATACAATGTCTCGTAAATTGGAAGGAAAATTGAGGACAGTGTCTTAAAACTAAGTTCCTTTTGCCTGTTATGTGGGAAAATGTGTAACGTATTTATGGCAGCAGCATATGAAATAGACAGATGCGTCACTATTCTTTTTCTCAATTTTTTTTTTGAGACATTGTCTACTGAGATACGGAATATAAAGCCGTATTTTGGCTACCGAGATATGTCAAGACAAAGTCATTTTGTGCAATCAGAACTGTATTTTCAGATTCCCTCTGTCTACTCTATAATGTGTCGTATATGGCGTGAAGCCAAAAAAAACAACAAATAATATAAATACTAATTCCAATTGCCAACAAGTAATGATATTGACGGTAATCAAAGTCTTGAAATACTTTCGCCGGCATGAGGTTAACTCTGATAAATATGGAGGCCGTCAGTGGTCTAGTGATATTCAATTTATCCACGTTTTCATATGATGTCCACAATAATTAAAACTCCCCAGATACCTAGTGATTAAGTGTAAGCCTTTATTTAAATTTATTTTTAATAATTATTTTAAAAAATTTATAATAACTGCAAAAGTTTAAAATTCTAGCTATTATTAATAGTAACTATACAAACCAGACTGCAATAGACTACGGTATAATTATTTCTTAGCTTAGAGAGCCTAGTGTCTTAATACTCCATTCTGAACTTTCCTCCCTTTTTTTAAAACATTGCTCATTAACTAATGTAACTAAGCGCCGCACTGTACCTAAATCGACTGGGAAAACGAAAATATTTTCAAATACATACATACTCTGAATTAAGATTGAACTTACTACCATCGCATATTTACCTACGTGTATTGTCAGTCAATATTTCACTATAATTAACCAACACAATGAAATGTCAATCGGAAGTTATTTCCAAAAATAAAAAAAAACCATACAAAGAGGCTTTTTTTAGGTCGTAGGTGTGTGAGCTTTTGACTGCGCGTGAAACCTGTCCATGCACGTTACAAAGGAACCGTCGTGGCGCAGTGGCACCAGATTGAAACTGTAAAGCGATGGTTGTGTATTCTATACCCACTCGAGGAAATAGAATATTTAATATTTTTATTTTCTTCGCTCTATTGTCGAGTCAAAAAGCGGCATTGAGTTCCGCTACTCAACACACAATGCGTCCACAATTTGATGGCAAGTGTGGAACAAAGTGTCTTAACACTAAGTTCCCTCTGCCTATCCTGCTGTATGCGGGATATAGCGTGAACCTAAAAAAATCATACATACCAAAGACCCCCGAGAAGCAAATCCAGTACTATAATAGTCATCGGGATCAGTCCTCACAATGACGGTCAGAGCCGTCTGATAGCCGCAGGACGCGACACGCCGCGGTGTTGGGAAACGAAACAAACGCATTCTGAAAGGAAAATGGTGTAAAGATTACGTATTTACATTTGCATATCTATATTGAACTTATTGAACTGTAGATAACGGTATTGTAAGAAATATAGAAGATAATGAAATAAAGAAAAATAGAAGAAGCCGTGGCACGGGCACTATGTATGCGACGTTTCTGGGTTCGATTGCCATTCGGTGGAATAAATTGATTAATTTTGTCGCTCCAGTAACAGGACAAAGCGTAGCGTTGACTTTCATACCTTAACACGCAATGTCTTGAAAATTAGATGGTGCGTGTGGAAAGAAAGTGTATTAACACTAGGTTCTCTCTGCCTGCCCAATTATATGTGGGATAGGGCGTGAAGCTAATGGGACATTTGGTTTAAGTAGATTATAATTTATGAATAATAGAGGCTGCCCTAAAGGAACTATTCCTTTTTATTTTCATCTTCATGCTGTATCCCGCTTGTAGTAGGGTAGGCCGAGGGAGCCTAGTGCTAATACACTTCGCTTCACACTTTTCACCGAATTCTGGAGGCATTTCGTTTAGTGACGAAACTCAACGTCACGCTTTATCTCATTACCAGAGCGAGGGAAAAAAAATTATAAATATTCCATTTCTTGTAGCGGGAATCGAACCCACAACCTGTCTATAAACGCACCGGATTACGCGCGTTCGAAAATATTAATAAATTTTACTGCATTCAAACTAAAAGCTGTCTTACAAACGGACGACGCGTCAACATAGTGTGGAGAAAGCGAAATGAACGCATCCTTGTGATTAAAATGGACATAATTATGAATAGGTATAAGCTCGTGTATAATAAGTTCAACGAGTCGTGGCCGACATGAAGATAGGTATAGATAATGATATTTATATTTTTATATAATGCATATTTTTGTTATATATTTTTTAATTCGTATATAATAACTATAAAAATGAGAATCTATTATCTTTACGCATCTTCCACTTTTTCTTGCAGTTCTTCATTATTTATTTAAAAACATTATTTAAGCACAAATATTTGTCTAAGTAAGAATCGAACCCACAACCATCGCTTACACTTAAAAACTAAAACATAAAATAGAAACTTACTTATCAATATTATCATCGATAGCGTAATAGTTGAAAGTGCAGCACAAATTGATTCCAGTGAAAATATGTTGAAACAATTGATCACATCTATACAATGTGTTCTTCCACATACAACGCTCTACCAAATTCGCGCAACTTAACGCCGGTGAAAGCTGAAAGTCATTAGTCATTTATTATAAAAAAATATCCATTTTTTTTTCAGCACCCTATTTTTCTTGCATACAGTGGTACGCAGAAGATATTATTGGAAGACTTTCTTGACTCTCTGCACGAGTTCGAGAGAATATACGTTGAACGGCGAAACTCAACGCTGCTTTTTGCCTTTCTAGAAGGGTACTGTTGTTCTACTTCTGCCACTCAAAATGCAATGCATCAAGCGCTTAATGCGTAAGGAGTGTCTTAAAACGAAGAACCCTCTGCCTGCCTTTTTATGTGCCGGATGTAACGAGAAGATAAAAAGGAATCTCTAAGTGACGTTTCAACTTTGAACCTATAACTTAATACATACGTTTATCAGTAATCAGAGTTTTTAACATCATACTTTGTCGAATAAAAATTCTTATCCATTGAAAATACACTCTGAACATTCCGTTAATTAAGATAAACAAACATAAATAAACTTTCTCACAATTAGAATTTATAACGATGCAAGTACAACTAGAAATTCGATACGATGTAACTACATATACATATGTATACATAAAGGTAAACATCATACTGTCACTTAAGCTGCACTTATAAAAGATTATTTTAGTTTTCTCTGATTATGTAAATACACGAAATTTTGTATATCGAACAGCTTCACATTTTATCCCGCATACCTATAGGAGGATACGATATGTAAAGACACTCCATTCTCTTCTTTCCCGAATTTGAGACAGTGCGTAATGAATCTCGGGGCTCAACGCCGCAATTCATCTTACCAACGGGAGTAAATAACTAATTCGCCTCAATGAATCGAGAAGATGACTGTATACAGTCAGGTGCAAAGGCTTCATTTTTTAATACAACAGTTGTCATATTTTTTGTAATCTGCTTAATTAGTAACATTATTTGATATAAGGCGGAAATCAACGCCGCAATTAGTCTAATACGTTAATATCTACTTTAATTATGAATCAAAATATTCCAAAAAATAAATTTAACATGACGCGTTATTGCGTCATGTTAAATTTATTTTTTCATCTAGTTTTATATAAATATTACTAAACTGCAATTATAAAAGTTTATTTTAGTAAAATCTATTCAAGTAAATACAATCCCCTAATAACGGGCTAGAGTAGAGATGAAAGATATATTACGTTTCTACAATAAATGTGAAATATTTAATATTTTTATTTCCCCGCTCTGGTCACGTGGCAAAACCCGGCGTTCAGATCCACATCTCAACACACAACACATCACAAATTCAGGCGAAAGTGTAGAACGCAAGTGTATTAATGGAAACGGAGTGTCTCAACATCCTGGAAACTGGAAGCTAGCTACTGGAACTGCCTATGCCTACCCTGTGTAACTAAGAAACTGACCTGTCGAAAAAGAGACTCTATTGATATATTATTAAGGTACAAAACGTCTTGCAGCTTATGCAGATTTCTCTTCTCATCTGGATCCGCGACAGTCGTAGAATGTAGCAGAGGTGTCATTTTTAACGTTTCAAATATAAAATCTGACGTAATATTTTCTGGTAGAGTCCTGCCAATAAATTAAATTAAATTGATTATTTAATATAAATCCATTCATAACTTGCACGAAACATAGTCGCAGGTAAAAGCCAAGCTTAAACAAATTATATTTGAAATATATATATAAATAAAATATATAAATATATTTAATTTAAATATATAAATATATTTAATAGCTATTCAATTGTGATTTATCATCCGTGATCAAATATATATATATATATATATATAACACATTCTAACTGTGGGAGATAACTATCTATCTTCACCTTGGCGGCTGGCACCTGCACCTGTAGCTCCTCTGGTTGTACTAGGGGTCGTAAGCGTCGGTGATCACTTAGGATCACCAACAGGTCAATCTATGAATTTCCGCTCGTATTATATAGAATATAAAAATATCAATTATGTTATAATGTATAGCCTTCTCAAACAACACAAAGTGAATTTTCGATTCGAACCAGTAGCCCTTGAGGTAAGTGAGTTCAACAAAACAAACTTCTAGCTATCTAATATTAGTATAAACGTGTAAAGAGAATCAAAATAAAGAGATTTTAAATATCAAAATACATTGTTTTTTTTTAGGTCAACGCTGTATTCTACACACAGCAGGGTAGCCAGAAAGGGCCTAGGTCGTGTTATGACACTCCGTTCTCTATTCCACACAAACTCAACAAAAATAAATAATTCGTATATTAATATATTTAAAACGCCTACAGCACTGTGTTAAATAAATAATATTTATCTCACTGCAACTATAAATTGGATCATTAAATGTATTGAATGTCGAATTCTCACCAATAAAGTCTATATATATCTCGGATGAAAATTGAAAAATGTACATTAATTAAAACCTTCAAAGGAAAATTGGAAATTATTTTACTTTTATATAACATTCACTACCCAGAATTCCATCTCATTCCGGTGAATGAGGAGCAAAAAATATACCAATTGCGTTATTGCCACGATATATAGAAGAAAATTCTGAGAATGGAGGACATACGAGTAGAACACATACGTATCGATTTAACAATTATTTCATAAATAACAAACTTATCATATTACATTCATACGAACTCTATGTCCATGTAAAGTATATTATATAAGTAAATATTTTGATTACGCGGCAAACTTTATATAAAATGCAGCGAAAACTATACACAAATGCTCGTGACGCCGGAACTTGATTTTCTTCTATGCTCCAAGGGAATCTAGACCTGAACATTCGTTATTAGCTGGTTGCCTCCTCTCGAGATAAATGGTCTTGACAGACGGACAGACTGAGAACAAAGTGATCCCGTAAGGGTACCGTTTTTTTCTTTTTAGGTCGGGATCCATAAAAATATAAATTAACACTTTCTGCGACATTTCGTGACATTCGTGACATATTAAATGGCGGATTCAACACCGTATACTCTCTTATATCAATATATAAGAGTAATAAATCCTATAAATTCTAAGGGTATTATACAATTATAATACTCTTAGGATGTTTCAAAATAGTTAGTAGTAGATATATGTGTGCGTGTGTGTGTGTGAGTGTGCATGTGTGTATTTATGTAGGTGTATCAATGCAATGTTACACTAATACTCGTTTAATTAGCGAGCTTTGTGTGTGTGTTTAATTTCAGTTCAAAATACTCGCACCATTCAATACACAGCAGTTCGTAAAATGACATCGGCCACATTATTACACTAATTAGTTAGCTGAGACCGTTGGATGAGTGGAACGGCGTGGGATTGGTAGCACGACGATTGTGAGTTCGTTCTCTCCGGGCAATGATTATATTGAAATTATTTTTCTTTTCTTGCTATGCTCGACACAGCGCGGCGTTGTTTTTGCAATTAACGGATACGACGTTAACATTATTTCAATTAAGGGATCGGAGGACTCAGTATCGAAAAGGAGTCCCACTGGGTTCCCTCTCAAGAAAATTTCATTTAGCGTTTACAATCATACTTTGTCGCCCTACGCCACGACTAGCCTTATTTATTTATTTATTTATATAAATGATATAGATTTTTACATTTATGACCACTATTGTTATAACATCGGCAGTATTCGCACGTACATGTTTGTAAATTTATGACAAGCGCTTATTGCGATGTATTCACGAAACATTATTAATAATTGAACAGATTTTGAATTCATTTTAAGGTAGAAAGAAACATTGTTAATATTCTCTCTTCCTCTCTCTCCGCTCTTGTAACGAGAAAAAGAGCGAAGTTGAGTTCCACCACTCAACACACAATACTTCAAGTATACCACGGAAAGTGAGGAACGGAGTGTTTTAACACTAGAATCGTAAGTTTCCTCTGCGTAGCCTACTACGAGTATGTGCAGAAAACAGTGTCCGATTACCACTTTCAGTCGAATTTTTAACAAATAGTATATTAATTATAACGAGAACTTGTTTTACGAGAAATGAAAATAAATAGAAAAGAAAAATAGAGTCTCTACTACTTGTCATCGGCTTGCCGTCGCTCTACGTCCACCAGAGAGCGTCATTCGTAAAAAAATACAATAAAAATAAAAATTTAAGCTATTTACATTCACAGTACAATATTTAGATACATTTTAATACTAACAGGTTGGTCGAGAATGCTTTTGCCGCAGTTTTAGATATGACATTTAAATCGCAGACTGTCACGGCCGGAAATGGAATATCCCAGATAGCTCCTTGAGTGCTTTCCACCACCTGGAATAAATATATTATTAGATAAACATTGCGGTTATTTTTATTTGTAAGTAAATGAAAAAATAAAAAATCTATCTATTCTGTAAACCTAAGGGTTGTGGGTTTGATCTTCACTCGGGGATTTATTTTCAGAGGGGAACGCTCTGATAATGCAAAGAGCGGCGTTTAGGTCCGTCACTTGACACTATATTTGGTGGAAGGTAGAGAGCGAAGTGTCTTGATATTAGGCAGTCAGACAGGTCGGTGTGAAACTAAAAAAATAAAATTATAATCTTTGTACAATCGTTTTGCCACAGTCATATGTTAGTTTTACACTAAGTTAGGAATATTTCAAACTAAAGTAAACAAAGCGTGTGAGTAAAAAAAATGTAAACAAATGTGTACTTTCCGCTCATATCTCTCTCGCTTTAATGAATGGAAAATTTAAAACGCTGTGATCGTGGGACTTTATGGGTAAAATAAACAACATACATATTCTATATATATTTTATATATTAACAACATATATATCTATATATATTTTGAGGCCGTCATGGCAGATTGGCACAAAGTTTGACTAGATACGCGACGGTTATGGTTTCATATGAAGCTAAAAAAACTACGTAGATAATTTTTTTAGGATTAATTTTTTGAGGCAGTCGTAGCACAGGAGCACAAGAGTGTGACTGTTGTGGTTTCGACCCCCATTCTGGGGAATAAATTATTACTTATAAACAATGCAAAAGCCCATCGTTAAGTTCCGCCACTCAACACAAAACACCTCGTACAATTCTCTCGCTCATTTCTTCCCCTCAATAACCCACGCGAAAACTTTATAAGCATTATTGAAGTTATAAATAATTTTCTAAAGAAATCACCTATATTTGTCTGGTTTGGTAGAAGTGTTATATTCGTTAGGTATCGTAATTAAAGGACAGTTATAGATCGTTATCAGATAAATATATATGAGGACAGCGGTGACGCGGGGCCACAAGCAAGGACAAGCATGTAAACGCTACTAGTTGTGGATTCAATTCCCACTCGAAGAAAAATAGACATTCAGTACGCTGTATTAATGAAAATTATCTAATATCAACGATATCATATCTATATATTTTAAATAATAGTACGCATGTATTTATTTTATTTTTTTACGTAAGCAAACAGAGAGAACCTGGCAAGCCGTGTTGAGTGGTGGAACTCAACGCCGTGCCTCATTACCACAGCGAGTAAATGAAAATATCAAATATCTTAGTATGGATAAAAATACGCAAAATGCTGCATGGCATGTACAATCAAAACGACGCCACACGCCGCAAGTTCCACCACTATTATGGTAACCATTCGCAAATTATAAATTTTTGATAACATGTTAATTTTAATTAACGTGTTATGTTAATTTTAATTAAATTTATTATTACTAACAGCCTCAAGCTGTATCCCGCGCACAGCAGGGTAGGCAGAGGGAACCTAATGTTAAGACACTTCGTTCCCTACTTTCCGCCGAATTCTGGATGCATTGTGTATTGAGCGGAACTCAACGCCGCGCTATGTCTCGTCATCATTTTTTTTTTTGAGAAACGTACAAAATATTACGTATAATGAATCCCGTTACGTTCATAATTATATACTTAATACGTTTCTTCTTATAGTTTATTATTTAAAATCCCAATTGTGCTGCTATATCGAAGCTAACAATACCAAAGATAGATAAGAAAAACACGTGAGGAGCATTCCGAAATATTAAGTATCGTGATTAAATAATTTCGATTAGATTGCGCGTATTATATTCTATTATTAGAATGCAAGTGGTAAACGCACAATTTTTTTACTTTATATATGTATTTACTATGTATTTTTATAGCTTAATGAATTATCAGGCATATAGCATGGTAGGCAGGGGGAACCTGGGAACCTAAGCAGACTCTTCGTTCACTATGTTCTGCCCTATGACTCGAATCATCGTCTTTTGAGAACGGAGAAATAAAATTAAATGAAAATACACAACAAATTAAAATCATTTTTCGATATACTGATGATTTTTAGTGTTTCATGACAACGGATGGTTGGTTCTCTTCGTTCTTTTACATTTCACATTAAAACATAATGCATTATATATTCTTATTTTCCAATACTTATGAACATAAAATATTCTTTAAGCAATAGAAATTATCACTTTTGTGTAAATTAATGAAATATGAATGTTTGTATCAAGCAACGCCATCTAGTGTTGAGTTTCTTTTTAATTAGTGTGTATGTTATGCAGAGCAAAGCTTTGAGTATTTTTTAATTATTAAGTATTAAAGTAAAATTCAACACGCAGTGTCTGAAAAGTCGAGCGAAAAGTGCAGAACAGAGTAGTCTGACACTAGTTCCTTCTAGCTATCCTGCTATATCCCGCATATAGCGTGAAACTAACAGAAACAAATATTGCATTGGATTGTGTCATAGAACACGCGGTCTTTAAAAAAGGAAATAATCATAATTTATTTTAACACGCTTTGAATGTGTTCGATTCACATTTAGATTTATAATAGGTATTTTAGGTATATAATAATTTAAAATGGGGGCCGAATCCACGATCATCGATTTTACATTTAGTATATATGTTCCACCGTGCCACCACGGCTGCAATAAAAACGTGGCGTGATTTTTTTTTTATTTTTTTAGCTCTACGTTGTTACCGCACATAGCAGGGTAGAACAGCCTCACTAAAAAGATATTTTGTGATAATCCTTGCTACTCGCCATTACCTCTTTTCCATACACTGAATTTGCTATTTTAGAGCTCTTGAAAGAAAAAAACGGTTGGAAAAACACGAGAAACATGCATTAATTATAAAAGTACTAGCGACCCGCCCGCGGCTTCGCCCTCTTGAACTATGATTGACAAGTACAATGACGCATAACAAGATATCTATGTATGTACATACAGACAACCTCAAGATAGTTTTATATCATTGTACGTAGTATGTATTGAGAAGTTTTTTACCCGACTGCGATAAAGCCCAATAGGATGTAGCGCGTAAACCAATACACTGATTGTGATAAATAACATGTCGGGTAATTTAGTTTATGCATTCGGGCTTACCACTTGATGCTTGCGAATTATTTCAATATCTATCAAAAAAATTTAAGTTATTTTTTTACGCCTTTTTCACTATATATATATCCTTGAATAACGCGGAAAAGTCTGAAAAAAAATACTTACCGTAACTATAGGATTTCTGGCGTACCACTTGTACGCTGTGACGACGAAAAAAGTGGCACAGATCGTGCTGACTATTACCGCTACACCCCACACGCTTCTAATAAAGACAATATCTATTATTTTCATAAATAGCACAATTCATATACAAAAGATGTGGTCAGTTGTGGCGCAGGGGCACAAAGTGTGACTGTAAAACCGACTGGTTGCAGGTTCGATTCCCACTCGAAGGGATGAAATATGTATTTAAATTTATATTTTCATTTCTTCGCTCTGGTGTAGAGGCAAAAGCGGCGCTCAACACGCAATGCCTCGAAAATTCAACTGAAAGTAGAGAACAGAGTATCCTAACTAGGTTCCCTCTGCCTAGCTTAGATACAGTGTGAACCTGATTTGATTTGATTTATTTACTGTTTTAAGGACTTTACGATCTTTTATAACGCACGTTACACAGCACATTAATTAAAGATTACATATTTAAAAAACTCAAACATTACAGCTTTCATTTAAATATTCATTAATCAATATATGTATGTACTTATACAAAACTGTACATTCTGGACGCGTTTTACGTCGTTACCAGAGCGTGGAAATGACAACCACAAAAAACCGCACGCGCATGTGCCCCTTCGCCACGAATGGTCTGAACAATTACGAGATACGAGATGATTTTCGAGTCCTAAAGAGACTAAATAGGGGAAAAGAAGATTTACGTTTTATAATAAATACAAACCTTTCAGTCACACTAAGATTCTCCATAGCAATATACTTGAAACCGTGCAAATCAGTTCTTTTACAGAACTGAAAGAACTTCGTCATACAATATTTCCAACGGGACATTCTGGCTGTTCTCTCTAATATCTTCTTGTTATTCCTAACTCTCGTCATCTTCGGCTGTCTGTAATGGACCATGGTGGTCACCAGAATTATAAAACGTAAGCTTATCTATATAAACAATGTGAACTCTGTTCAGAATGAAACATTATAAGTGTCTGTTCAGAATGAAAAATAGGTATAATATGTCATACGGACATGTGTCGGTAATTATATTGCTTTGATCGAATAGATAAGTTAGTAGGGTGTGGAAAGGGAGTCATGAAAACTTTAGTAACTATTGAAACAGATTTATATAGAAAATGTATTTTAATTGTGTCTTTTTTATATATATTTACTTCGAGTTGACACGGAGCAATCGTGTGGGTTCGAATCCTATTCAGGAAATATTTAAATATATTTATATCTAAGCTGAATTTTGATTGCACATTGCCATAGTTGGGGATATGGATAATTTATTTTATATATATGTGGATAATAATTTTACACTAAAATAACTTAAAGCCGTCGAGGCGCAGCGGCACAAGAGTGTGACTGTAACACGAAGGTTATGGGTTCGATCCCCACTCGAGGAAATGAAATATTTATTTACATTTATATTTTCATTTCTTCGCTCTGGTGTCAAGGCAAAGAGCGGCGTTGAGTTCTGCCACTCAGAACGGAATGCCTCCAAAATTTGGTGGAAAGTCGGTGGTTTATATACAGTTGCTCTCATATTTTATTCATGGAGACGTATAATTAAAATGAAACACGATAAGCTGAATATATTAATAATTCATAAAAAATATTCTATGAAATATCATAGAATCGAGAATCGTTCAACTTTCACGGTGAATGTCGATAATAATATGTTTAATAGACTAATGATTAATGTCAGCCTTCCGGCAATGATCTGGATGCGACAGTGTCAAGTCGAGCTTACTGCTAATCAATTGGTTGTGGGTTCGATTCCAACGAAAAAATTATAACATTTAACTTATTTTCATTTCTCGCTCTTTCTATAAGCAGTGCGTCAAGTGTCGTTACGAAGCAATTGTCCCAAATCAATGGAGAGAAAAGTGGGAAATGGAATGTTAACACTATCTACATTCTATTATCATTAGATATACAACGCCGTAGTGGCACAGTAGAATTGAGCCTCACTAGAGACGATAACTGTAGGTTCATATCGGTAAGCAATATTTTTGTTAGATAAATAAAGATTTATGTGTTTCTTCAGCGTACTATAAAAATTGTCGATTCACATTTCATTTGCTATATTTGCCCTTGTTTTTTTAAAATCTAAAGATATGGTAAGACAAATGGTAAGGCATCATTTTGCTGCAATATCTTAAGATGGCACATAAAGAATGAAGTAAATTACCACTAGGTCCTTTTTACATTACAAAATTATAAAATGCCATAAAATTACATATACATACCTACTGTATATGTATTTTAAATGGAAGCTACCACTCCACGAGCGTCCGTCAAAGCTCGTACTTTTTCTTCAGGAGCGGGCTACACTCGCCCCTCCCCTCCCGGTGCCGCTGCCAAGACCAGCCCAGATCACCAACAAAAAAATAAAGTCCATTCGAAAAAAAAAGTTTCCACTATAAAATTTTTTTATAAAGCACAACTACCTTCAATCTAGTGCTGTTCCACTATGAATATAGAGCTTGTGAGTATAACAGGTGTGATCTCATACAGCAAGGCCAAAGATTACTAATGGTAATAGCGTCGACTAACTACACTGAAATGTACTGAAATTATAACTATACTCTAATGTGAATATTAAATACTCTAGTGAGTCTTTACTCACTTATTTTTATCAAATTAAATGTAATTTAATTTAAGCCTAACATATTTTTACATCCTAACATAAAAAAATATTTATAAAAATATTTTACTAATACATTATTGTGCAGAATTTTGTTTATTTAGTTTATTTCAGCTCTACCGACCTAGTGTTATGCTACTCTGTTTCCATTAAGACACCTTCGTCTCCAACTTCTTGCCAAATTCTCACCAGAGCGAGGATCATATATAATATTTATTTGAAATTCAATATTTTTGCGAGGCAACCATTGTGTAATCTATTCCACTACTCTGTATCATTCATAATAAATAAGTTTCATAGAATAACAGAAACTGCAGAGTTTTGAAACGGAATATTGTACTACTTAAAAATACTCGCAATGCCTCCAGAATTCGTGGGGATCGGAGTATCTTAACACTAGATTCCCTTTGCCTACTCTGCTCTGTGCGGGATACAGCGTGAAGCAGATTTTTTTTTACAAGTACAAAAAAATAATATTAAAAAAAACACATTATCATGGGGCATATTTATATTCATTCTACATTAAGAAAATCATAACAAATAGCAAAATTTCGTATTCGTACAAAGCTAAACAGGTGTAGTTGAGATATGTCTGATAAGATATTATGCTGATAAAGGATACAATTGTTTATTATATCAATACTTCGCTTCAACAATGCGTAGCGTCAAGTTACGTTGATAATCCGACAATATTTTCAAATACAAAAAAGAAACTGTTATTTGGCAACAAGAAGTCAGTTGTGTATGTATATTATATACAAAATAATACAAATTTATTTACATAATTAATTATTAACAAATATGTATATAAGTTTTATTTGGATATTTAGAACACATTGTTTTATATAATATTTGTACCAAAGGTTCACTTACAATTTCAATACTAATACATTATAATTACATCTGGTTTTTTTCTTTCACCATAATTTAAATACAGTTTTAATCGATTGTAGAAAAAAATATTCATTTGAGCATTTTAACATTACATAGTTTTCTAAATATTATATAAGGCACTATGGTAACATTCAATTACAAAACTTACTTCAACTATATAAAATCTAATTAACCAAAACTACACTAATAATTTGCAAAAAACTATTTATAAAACACACACATTTTTTTCCATATATATATAAATATATATGTATATGTATCAAACCTCATCGTATTGATGAGATTTGATAGCAAGAAAACTAAATTTACTTAAACCTAAATTGGTAAATAAAAAAATATTTTTGTGATAAGTATACCTATATACTGTAGAAGTAAATGCGCTATATTATAATACTATGTAAATAATACAAGAAGTGGAAATCATGTATAATTAATTGTTATGAAAATTTTATAACAATTCAATATTATATTATTAATAAAAACATAATATACTTTAGAAGTACAAAAAAAATATTTTGGACTCTTTCAAACTAAAAAAAAACCTTTTTTTGTTTGAGTTCAAAATAAATATTTCTATTTTTGTAGAAAATAAAACATTATAGCTTATATTTATATTTTTGTAGAAAATAAAACATTATAGCAGTTACTTTTGGTCGATTGTCCTAAATATCCTTTCATTAAGTAACCTAAAGTTCACAAAGTGACCACAAAAATTATAAAAAATTCTATCTCTTCATAGTAATCTTTAAAAAAAATAACCAAAAGCTTACCTAAGACACATTGTTCCAACGATATCATTTTCTCATTTAATTTCAACAAAATTTCACTAGCACTAAGAAATTAATTTAAAGTAAATCCACGAACAGGTCGTCAATCATTGAGGAACGTACGTTCAAGCAAATGGCGCTACTTCGTACAACATGCAATACTGTATTTATTATGGCTTTGAAGACATTGTGGCGCAGTGGGAC
>JBAIZZ010000378.1:225744-304064 GCA_037355905.1 Heliconius aoede
CACTATCTTTGTTTACTTCTAACATTCTGTAAGAGCTTATAAAACATATACAAGTACAATTAAACAATAACTGGTGGTATGTCATTAGTTAACATTGTTTTTCATTTTTTATTTTGTCGCTGGGAAATGCATTTACGCAGACCGCCCGGACGCATGGTATCAGTACAGTAAGCGGTACCGGTGTGGGATCTGATCCTACCCACTAAAACCCAGCGGAAACCCTCTCCACCAAAATGAGACGGCACAGGATGGAATAGGAGGGCCTCAGACTTCGGCATTGAGACCCTCAACCCCAGCACTTGCATGCGATCGACAATAAGGCGGGTGCCAGTTTCAACCAAGCGTGCCGCCTCCTGAAAAGATGATCCTCTGGCCGTGAGCCAGAGAAAATCATTGAAGAAGAAGAGAAAATGTCTTAAGGGCAGGCTCCATCTCAACTGATGCAGGAAAAGACGTGAAGCGTCGGCCCAACATGTCATCAACGTTATACAACTTTGCAAATTATGTTAAGGCTGTTCTTGATTGCAATTATATTTTAAATATTGTTTTATGTTCCTTCAATGTATTTACAAACATAAAAATTAAAACCTAAAATATATTATTTTTCGATAGTATAAATAATTTCAAAGTCATTAAAAGTAGCAATAAACAAACATTTGTAATAAATAGGTATTTAAATGTGTCCACGTGTACACGTGGCCATTAAACCAAGGACATAGTCATTTTGAGTTATTAACAATTTTTTCTATAATATCGTCCATACATTGAAATGATAAAGTAACGTATTTACGGATTTTGTACGGGGTCTCCACTCTAAGACACGCCTGGCCCACTCAACATCCAATAGAATTTTTAATAGATATTAGTCATTCGGCTACAGTTTATGTACCAAGGTGAAGTTAATGTTAAGCAAGAAGAATTAGCGTCGTTTATTAGTACCGCAGAACAATTTCAAGTTAAAAGTTTAACGTTTAACGTTAAAGTTTCACGCCATCCAAACCAAAGCCGACGTCGAGGCCAGGCCCGAGGTCGTCACAACAAAGGCAATCTGTTATGACTAAGTTAGAGACTGATTTAGATTCTAAGCCCTCCACAACTCCAGTAGCAATTAAGAAACCAAATAGGCCACCGATACGTCGTCACCTAAATCTCCACGCGACAGCAGGCCATGAAAGCCTGCCGACCTATTCGTCCCTAATGTATTACTGCACACTCTTTCATCCCAGGTTCTCAAACGGAGAGGCGGTTGAGCGATGTTCAAAGTATTCCTTTTCTCATGTTAACGGTATAGGTATACCTCAGATATACCTAAATTGTGCGTCACCTACAGCGTCGCCTTCCCCGCCTCCAGTTAAATTACCGTCGCCAGTCGTAGAGCCATTAAAACCAGACATCTCCATATTCCAAACAAATTTCAATAGAATAGGTATTCTATTGAAATTTGTTTAGAATGTGCTTTAAAATGTTCAAAAGTATTGTTAATATCGTTAAGCGTATTAATTAACATCGGTAAAAACACTTGGACAAGTGCCATTTTGAATTGGAACATTTCGATTCGTGATAATAACTGTATTAATCTATAAAATAGTAAAAAATGTTGAGATTTAACTATAGATCGGTATCTGTAACAACAGAGTGGTTACTTATATATCATTATATTCTGTTATTGCAACTTTTAATATTCAAATACAAACGATTTGTTTGATTGCAAAATAAACTTATGTATCGAAAAGATAAAGACAATAAATAAAATACAAATAAACATTTTACTATAAAGTAAATCTTAACAAAAACATATATTTTTATATTTTTGGAACATTAAAAAATTATGGATTAAAGTGATAATTTAGCACATTAAGTTCCATTAATTTAACACAATCATTGTGTTTTCTGAATCAAATTACTTAAACCAGCAAAGTGCGAGTTGGACTGTCGCATGAATGGCTCCATATCATTGTCTGTGAAATCGGCAAAAAGTATCACAATTTTTTGTATGAAAGCCCTCTTAAACATTTATTTTATCCTGTCTTAAAATTTTAATTAACATTTAAAACTTTAATATTTGTTGTTATAGCGGCAACAGAAATAAATGGTCAATGAAAAATTCAACTAACTATCCCAGTTCACGAGATATATCCTGGTGACAGACGGACAGATACACAGACAACGGAGTCTAAGTAATAGAGTCCAGTTTTATGCTTTGGGCATAGAACCTTTTAAATCATATTCGTTTTTGCACGAAAGTAGAGCAAATTTCCAACGTTACAAACATTCACATTTATAATATAATTTTTTATATTTTGTTGTTTAGTTCGGTTTTTAAATGATATGTTATATAATATATACTTCACTTGAAATACATAGTTAATAATAATTGATTATATTATTAGCAATAATTGGTAATGGTATGGAAACTTTTTTCCGTGTAAACACATATTACATTTTGTACAGAAAAAAATATTTTTTTTTTTAAATAACAAAAATAATAACATTACTCAATATATTTATGTTAGAATGTTTGGGTATTGGTTCATATTCAACTACGTAAGCGATTATTTATTTTGCAATTATTTATATATTTAGCTTCCGTTATCATATTACACGCAAAAAGATGCAACGCTGACTCAGTCAACCGTTACAAAATAAATGAATCAAACTTTTTTTAACGGTTTTTAAATGAAACACTTTAACCGAATTAATTTAGATCTCTAACCCACTGGTCTACCAATGACCTTAGACAACTTGAAGTGTAACAAAAGTTCACAACAATCCCATGAATGTATAATTCTACATTTCTACATACAATAGTTTAATCGGGTTAAAGAGTTTCATTTAAAATATGTAAAAATTGGCAAAATCGAAGATGTTATATATTTTTTTCAAAGGGTAATACATCAATTATAACAAAGAAGCACAAATTGTAAACTTACTTATCAAATTAAACTAACATATTACTTATCAAATTAAATTATATACGATATATTAATAATGATAATAAAAAAAACACAACTTAAAGAGGTATCAAGGGATCCAAATCGGTGACATTGTGCACGAAATGAGGCCACTTTTTGATTATATCATAGACTTTATCACCAGGACTCAGAGTTGGCATGAGCTGTCTGTGCGCAAAAAGTTTGTAATCTTTAGTCAATTTCCCCAAGTGGACCCCTAGCTTGATTAATTTTCGACAAGCGTCCACTTGTCTGGAATTGGGCACCTCAGTATTGAATGTTCCTATGAACGCTATACCTATACTATATTTGTTATAGAACTTTGTATGGGCACCCTCGTAGTCCCACCCTCTGCCATAGTAGACTGAGCCATCGCCTCCTACTAAGAAATTGTATCCGATGTCGAACCAACCTCGAGATTCTATATGAAACATCTGTATAACACGCACGTGGTAGACGCATTGACTCTGAAATATGGATGAAACAATATAAATAACACATAATGTTATAATATATGTATAAAAAGTTTATATACATTTTTTTAGTCTAGAAATGTTAAATATAATTGATATATGTTTTGTGTTTTGTGTTATATTAGTGCTATAATCTTTATATTATATATAAAAGGAGATCTTCCCACTGTCTGAGGTAAGACGCACGCACAGCCGTAACCGCTGATGGCAGAAACATTAAGTTTGGACAGATGTTTAATTTGATAACGTGGACCCACTAACAGGAAGGGTTGAAATAGGGGTTGTAAGTTTGTTTAGAAATATATTTATATTGGCACCGATTTTTATAAAATTTGAAATTCAGACTCTTAAAAATATTTCATTGAACATTAAACTGAAAATAATTTCATAAATATATTTAATAAATATTCGTATGATTCAAGCGGGCGAAGCCGCCTGAGTCTGCTAGTAGAATATAAGTGTAGTTAATAATTTATCAATGTTGTTTTTGATTATATTAAATTCAGTAAATTCAAGTTGACACTTTAAAAGAGTGACTTTAACTATTAGGATGTAATATACCAATATAGAAATTGTATTTATAGTCAATATAGACATCAGTCTAGTTAAGTAAAGTCTGAAGAAAAAAATATATTTATATGTATTGAAAAGAGACAAAATAATGAAAACAATAGGTAAGGATTTTTTTAGCTTTACTATATGTCCAGCCCACAGCAGGGTAGGGTAGAGAGAACCTGGGAACACAGTTTTAAAACAATCCGTCACAATATTTAATTATGTCAGATGGGAAATTACCTAAGGGACTTTTTGGTATTCGGTTATCATAAAAAATAAAAAATATATTTACAAATATAGAATATTACGCATTTAAGCAAAATATTTATAAAGTGGTAAAAATAAGTAGTATAGATAAGGAATATTATTTCCAATGACGATGATAAGGGTGATGCTTTAAAAAAGTACATGAGGGCCGTTTTTATAATGCTACTGAAGGCATTTGCACCATGGTCGTAGGTTCGAATCCAATTACAAATAAATATAAATTCAATTAAAGCTTACTATGCTTTAAAATCACCAGAATGTTATTAAAATTCTTTAAATCGCTATCAAAATTAACTGGTAATTTTAACATTATTTATTCTTTGTCAAAATGATAGGCAACTCCAAATACAAGTCAATTTTTTTTTAAGTGTCATCTTTGATAATTATGGAATTTTACCTCTCGCCAAGTAACAATAATAATAATAATAATTCTTCAATTACCTATGCGTAACGGAAATTTATTAAAATCCACTAAAGATATGCTAACAAGATCCTTAATAAATAAGCAACCAGCGTATAATTTCGACGTAGCTTGATGAGAAAGTACAGCTCAGCGGTCAGAGCGCTTGGACGGCTTCCAAGAGGCGCAGGTTCAAATGCTACTACTTAGAAATGTTAAACTAATATCTACCTGTGTGAAACAGCTCTCAGTTGCCGTGTGGGCTATGATAACCCAGGGTGCCGGAACCTTCAGTTTATTCAAAGGCCCCGTGGGGGGTTGAGCTAACCAATCTGCTCGGGGCACTATCCTTACGTTATCTGAAGATATTAGTAATGGATCACCTGAAAGTTTATCGTTGATATTCATAAATTTAAATGAAAAAAGCGACCCCATCACGGCTTCGTCCGCTTCAACTTATTGTTGCATTAAAGCTAAATTATACAAAACTTTACATAAATTGTAGCCTATGTGTTGTTTTACGTATTTACAGTAATATAGCTTATATTCATCTAAATCAGTTCCGCAGTTTTTGCGTGAGGAGAGTGTGTGCGACACTTTTACATTTATGATATTTTTATAAAGGGAAAGATATTAATAGTTAACTATTATTTTATAACTCTATTCAATATTACTTATATAAAAAAATTATAATAACAGACGACTGCTACTGTATTTTTATTTATTTTAATAAGAAATCATCTGTTGATGGATCAGACAAATAGAATGTTTTCTATCTATCTGATGAATAAGTACTAGTAACTTATAAAGTAACTGAGGTTGTCGTGGCCCAGGATCACAAGGGTGTGAGTGTAACGCGACGGTTGTAGGTTCGATATTTCATTTGCTCGAGTGGGAACTCAAGGAAATGAAATATTTATTCTTATTATACTCGGCGTTGAGTTCCGCCACTCAACACGCAATGCCTCCAGAATCCGGCAGAAAGTAGGTAACGGAGTATTTTAACACTAGGTTCCCTCTGCCTAACCTGCTGTGTGCGGGATACAGCGTGAAGCTATATTGATAATAACTTATCAAGTACAATTTAAAGTAAATTTTAACGATAATTAATTTAAATTCATATACTTTACAGTATTTATATACCATACCTTTAGCATATATAGAAACACCATAATTTAGAATTTCATTCTTGTTAGCTCTAACACACACCGTACTTTTACCAATATTTTTGTTTGTTAGTAATGAGAAATATAATATGCATGTTAGAAAGAAAATTATCACTGACATGATGAGCGGTGGAAAAATCTGAATACAATATCCCACCACCGTTGAATTAGCTGAAATAAATAATATATTTTATATAGGCAATTGTGGTGCAGTGTGACATTATCTGTGAGATTGATTCCTGAATCTAGTAACAAGTCAAAACATGTCCTTGAATACTGCCACCCAACATGTGTCTCAAAAATTGAAGGAAGGTAGAGAACAAAATGTTCCCTTAACATAAGGCTCCCTCTACATTGTTATATGCAGGGTACAGCATGAAGCTGAATTTCCTTCCTTTCCTTGTCTCCTCATCTTATGAGATAGGCAAAAAGAATGGATCGATTTGTCACCTACAGTATAATTTTAGATATTTATAGGTTTGATAATTAAATTTAAAATATTTGTGATTTTTATTTGACTAGTTTTAATTACTCAAGCTATATTTTTCTTGTCTATTTCGTATAAATAGTAAAAATATCTGAGAGTGATATTATACAAAAATATAAAATTATAAGTTTAAATAACAAATGTAATCAGCATAAAGCTGATAAAATATTCTTGATTTGAAATATTCTTTTGTTAGTATCCAATAAAATAAAATAAAAAAAAAATAGTTTACTCATATAATTTTGCTTAACTTTAAAAAGAAAAACTACTCACCACTTGTAAATGTCTCAAAATTTGTTTGAGAGTCATGTTGATCGGTTTTATACGGTATAAGAAGTACAATAGCAATTATACTTCCAATTACAACTACACAAATTGTGGTAAATGTAATTTTATGCCACAGTAGAATTGGTAATTTTTTTCTTGCTGGAAATTTGATTTGTGTTTATTAATGCTAATGTGAAGGCAAATTATAATAAATGAAAAAAAAATCAGCTTCACACTGCATCCCGCACATAGCAGGGTAAGCAAAAGGAACCTAGTGTTAAGACACTCCGCTCCCCACTTTCTGTAGAATTCTGAAGGCATTGCGTAATGGGAGGGAGAACTTGATGCCGCGCTTTGCCTAGACACCAGAGCGAAGAAATGGAAATATAAATGTAAATAAATATTTTACTTCCTCGAATGGGAATCGAACCCACAACCGTTACAGTGCTTTGTGCCGCTGCGCCACGACGGCCTCAATAATAAATAATAAGAAATAAAAAAATAGAAATATATTGTCCTTATATTAAGTTTATAGAATTTGAACACCTATTTTATTAAATTAGTGTCTTTAAAGTTTAAATGCATCCTAATCAATACATCAAACTGACCATGTTTCAATTCCATTCATTGTTTCAATCTTGCTACTAGAATTTTTTTGAAATTTAAACTACATTAAAGTAAACTAAATTGAAATTACATTTTTATTACTATACAGGCATAGATACTAGAAATTTAAAAAAAATCCTTAAATATATCACAAACATAACATTTAGAAAAATTTTAATGCACACATACTAAAGAACAATGATGTTACATACTAATAAATATCCTTACTTATAAAATGAATTTTGATACATAAAATTATAATGTTTTTAACATCTGTATATAAAACAACAACTATCAACTGCATAAAATGGTTCATTTCTTAAGATATGCTGTAAAGAGGTTGTTAGTTAGACTTAATGTCTCTTAGGTAAAAAAAAATATATTAAATAATGAAAATAATCAGTTACCTACAACTTTTTAATTATTTATAAAATAAACAAAATTAAGGTAAAATAAATATTTAAATTTCACTTGTTTATTGATTTTGGATATGTTATGAAAGGTTTGCTTTGGAAAGCAATATTTATCTTAGTGTTCATTTTATTCAAAAAAAATATTGTAAATTAATTAAGTAAACAAAAGTAACTTACTCTCGATATTTTTTTCTTCTTGTTGACGGTCATGATCACAAACATCGTCTTTATCTTGGATGTAGCTTGAGTTGTCTATACCAGATTTGCTGTGCACCACTTGTTTAATAGTAACAGGTCCATTAAAGTATGTGTTATTGCCGAATTGTACATGCTTAGAGTTCTCTATGTTGACTTTCTCAAAAACTTGTCCATGACTCTGAATAAAATTTGGAGGAAGACAGTGTTTACTATTTAGCGTCTTTAAAACTTTTTGGTTTTGAATTGATTCATCGTCTTCGCTGTCACTTTCTTCGATCACTTGTAGATCACCCAAATCACCTTCGATTTTAAAACCAGTATTGTTGCTTGCACCAGGTTCCTCTAATTTTGATGCCATTTTATTATTGTTTTCTCACATTTTAAATAATGTAATAATCAGGGTCTATTAACTCAAAACAAGAAGTTTTGGATGCACACATAGCTATTCTATAGTTGTGTGCATGTGCTATAAAAGTTTTTATAGTGCTATAAAATTCATTTTTTCATTTAACGTTACATTTAGGCTTGACCTGCCAGGCTGCTTCTATGTTAAGAGATTATTATTTTTAACATTACTCTTTTTAATTTTATGTACCGACCATAATTTGTATATTTTAATTAGAAATATATATTTTACCAAGATTTCTGCAATCTTTTACTTAAATAGTGTGTTGCTAAAGCGGAATAAATAATGCATGATTTCTTAATTATAATAATGTAACTATATAAAAGTGGAATATAAAAATAAAGATAACACAACATGTATTACAAAGTACAATCTTAATTATTTAAGAACAAAACTATCAACTGAAGGCTCAATAACTAGAAGCTAATATAAAACACCAATAACGATTCAAAACACATATGGCTTTACTACTTACAACTTTAAGCCAATGCACAATATTTATTAATTAGAAAACATTACAAATTGAATTACTTGATAATTTGCTCACAATAACTTAATAACAAATCACATCGAATACAACTTACAAGATCTCTCGTTCTCAAACCCATATAGTAAATTATATTTATCTGCTGAAGAATATTAGGCAAAAATAATTATGTAGTAAATTGAACTATTATAACAGTAATATCGTTTTCTACGTGTTTATTTTGTATGTTATTTTTATTTTTTCATATTTGAATTCTTTTAATGGCAACAATGTTATCTGGATTAACAAACATGGCGGCTGACAGACCGCACGCTCCGCACTCTAAGGACCTGCGTGATGTGGTGCGGGGTGATAGCTCTCTGGATATTATAGAGTAACCCCGGGTGCCACTGCGGTCAAATGCCCCAGTCCGATCGACGGCGAAAGCCGAGGTTCGAGCCCCGCAGGGGGCGCCCTTTCAGTCGTCGACACACTCTTAAAGGCAGCCATCCAGTGCCTGCACTCTTCAGGGACAGAGTACTTTCTTCCCTACCCAACCGGTGTCGCTGTAAAAGCCAATAGGGCTAACAGCAGTATTAACAATCCGAAAAAAAAAAGCGGCCAAATGCGCACGTCGAAGAAGGCTGCTGTGGCACTTCTTCCGCAGTAGGCTTGTGTCGATCATGATTGCAAACACGAGAAGAAGAAATTGAGACCAGATCAAATGATGATGATGATGATGAACGACACACCCATCATGAACTGTGCACAGTGGCTTTTCTCAATTCGATTCGATAGTAGAGTGAATAATATTAATTTAAATAATGGAGCTAACACAACGGCTTGAATGTACGCAGGATTTGTATCAAAATAATAGTGATGAAAGTACTCCAAACATAACCTGTATGTCATTTATTAACCATTGAACACGTTTTAACTATTAATATAACATTTTATTTTAATGATATTTCATATTCTTTTTAGATTGGATTTTTAGGAATATATGGGAATAAACATCCTGTGAAAAAAAGGTCCAAACAATATCGGAAGGAACTAAACTTAATGGAGTAAGTACATTTAATAACCACACATATTTGTATACTTCCTGTCCTGTGTTTCGTGGGTTGTGTTGAGTGGTAAACCTTGATCGCAAATTCGGTCTTGTTACCAAGGAAATAACACAAGCTCATTCCCCTGTGTGGACACTGCATCCACATTGAACTGCTACATTAACAATCAAGACACTGTACTGCATAAAAATAATATAGTTAATTAAATATTCAATAAAATAAAAAAATGGACAGGAAGTATACAAATATGTATGTTTACTAAATTTACTTACAGGGTGCAAGATAGAAGCCTCCACGTGGTGCACCCTGGAAGCGGCTAGGTCTGGTAACGCAGGGCCTAGACTGACTGATCCTGTCCCCACAATGAATTAGAATGTTCACATAATGGAGTAAGTCAAAGTCAGTAGCAAGAGAAAAGGTATTTTATTATGTTATACATATTAAGCAATGGCATAGCCAAAAAATTTCTTTCTTTTTTTTTTAAATTACAGTGAAAATATTGTTCTGCACTCTGAAAAATATTTCTGTTAAAAAAGCAGCCCTTAATTTTTATATCGATGGGTGTCTCATCGCAATTTTTAATTTCCCATATAAATAATAAAGGCAAGTGTAAATTGAAATAAATATTTTATTTCCGCAAATGGGGGTCGAACTCACAATCTTGCCACTACACCACAACAGCCTCTTATATTAAATGTTACTTTTAATTTTAATACTTTTAAATATTTATTTAAGGTTGATAATATTGATAATAAAGCTGGTTTTATATGGTTTTTTAATTAATATTTTTCTTTGGTTATGTTTACTTATTATTTTTGTTAATTTTATTTAGCATGCAAATTATGAAGAATTTTTTTTGTTACAGATGAACTTATTCCTACAGCACAACATAGTAATATACATTTTTGGAAAACAGAGAAATGCATAAAGATAACATACAGGAAGCCTTAGACAATAAAATAATATTTGAAGAAATAAATAAAAATATATATAGGCAATTAATGTGGTTTTATTTATGATTCTTACAGAACTCAATACTTAAATTAATTTTCAATTTACATTGCTGCCGAATCATAAATGGGAATTTTAATAAATATGTAGAGTGTGTAGGTAATATACCTTAGACCTTCCTCCAGTATCTTAGATACTGTGTGTGAAATAATAATTGATAATATAAAAATTAATTTAAGCACTTCTTCATAATAATTTACTTTAATTTGAATATTCCCGCTCATTCTAAGAATTTGGTAAAATCAACATCCTCTGTATCAGATTCCCTTAATAAATACATCTTACAAATTGCATGTCATAAATGAAGTAGACCTCTATGATGATATTATACGGACAGATTTTTTCGAATAATTTTGGTTGCAACATAGATAGATAATAAGAATATTTTAAGGATCAGTAATACCAATATTATGCTTTTGTATGAGCCCATTTATTCTATACCTGCTAGAACAGAAATGAATGTTGAACGCTCTGTATCCAATACAGAGGTAGAAGGACTTGTACTAAATCAAAATAAAATCAAGGATCTTCTTATTGCAAATTGTCTCGTTAAGGTAAAAAGTAATAATAGAATCGATTTGTCTGTCGTAAACATCCCTGAATCTCCTATTTCTTTAAATACAAACCTATATTAATTATTTCTCTAATTCTATGTAAATACTTTTCAAATTCTCATGTTCAAGAAGAATCTAATCAGTATACTGTTAATAGCATTCTATTTTCTAATGCATATCAATGAACTCAAGGAAGTTTAAAACAACTCTGTGTATCTCATTTGAACTCAGAAGAAACTGACGCTGAACCTATGACGTGAAACCTATCCTATTCCCAACATCAATGAAATTCTTGAACAATTAGGTTCCAGTAAATACTTCTGTAGTAATTAGGTTACAGTAAATACTACATCAGATCTCGCTTCTGGATGTCATCAGATTCTCGTAGAAGAAGATAAGCTTAAAACGGCATTGTACCTCAGTGCCATTATCAATTTACCCGCATGCCCTTTGGCTGACAAAACCAGTCTGTATACTAGACTTCAGGAAAAAGGTTAGAATTTTGTTTTTATAAGACTATTTTTCACTTTCACTCTGTATCCTGCATGTGGCAGTATAGGTAGAGGGAAGCAGAGTAAGTAGATAAGACACTGTTCCCGCCCACCTCGCAATTTTGAAAGTTTTGTCTTGAATGACTGACTGCACTCAACTTACAGGTTACTTACAGGTTGGAATTTAAATAAGCATTTACTATTCGCCGACAAATGGAAACTTAATTGCTTGAATATATTTCAAGTATTAAATTTACATATATAAAAAATAAATGATTGCCTTTTTATTCAATTATTATGTTATGTTTTGAAATTAATACTTACTTTAATACCGCTGGTGATCACGTAGTAATCTCCATACTTATGACATAAAAAACTACTTCATCATCATCAACTTCACGCTGTATCCCGCACACAGCAGGCTAGACAGAGGGAACCTAGTGTTGAGACGCTCCGTTCCCCACTTTCTGCCGATTTCTAGAGGCATTGATAAAAAGGCCACCAGGCTGAAGAAATGGAAATATAAATAAATATTTCACTTCCTCGATTGTGGATCAAACCCACATTCGTCGCGTTACAGTCACACCCTTGTGCCGCTGCGGTCTCTATTAAAAAAACTACTTACGGTCTTAAATCGGCTTCACGCAGTATCCTGCTCATAGCAGGGTAGGCAGAGGGAATCTAGTGTTAAAACACTCCGTTTCCCACTTTCCGCCGAATTTTTCGAAGCTTTGCGTGTTGTATGGCGAAAAAAATTAAAATAAATAATAATTAATGTATTCGTTCTTAAATATCTATTATTAACCTTCTTTTATTATATTAATACACATATTATTTTCTTAGAGTAGGCAGATTGACACTAGTGTTAAAACACTTCGTTCCCCGCGTATCGTTCAATTTTCAGGACATTAAGTGGAATGGATTTATTATCAGGGCAATGAATAGAATATAATTAATTCCCTCGAGTGGGAATCAAAGCCACAATCGTTGTTTGCATTCAGACATGCGCCACAGCGCGATGATGGCCTCTGCTGTAATGTACACTTAAATATATTTTATAATAACTTTAAATAATTATATACTATTTATTTAATAAATATCATGTAGGTAAAGTAATAACTTTCTTAACTATTCTATTTTCAAAAATGACTAGTAATTTAACTACCAAATTAATACTAATTACTCAATAAAACTCAAATTTCACCTTATTTAAAATTATTTTTCTTTTCAAATATTAAAATGTTTGTCTAATTGTTTTTCTCTTTTTCAGTTTCTACGCAGTTCTTTATTTCTGGATCTGTTTAGAATAAATATTATTATTAAATTACTTACTTATTTAATATATGATGTTTAAATTTAATATAAATTATTTAATTAATTGAATAAATCAACTTCACCAATTCCAATTTGAAGTTTAAAAGTACACATTTCTGATATAAAAATGCTAATTTTATTAGTAAAAATAAGATTTTGCAGTTCAAGGACTATTTATCCACTCTGATACCTACTGGTAGGGAGACTTAAAAACTTCCGCTCCCTATAATTGCTTAGAATTTTCTTTTGGCGAGAAAGAATGCTGTTGTTAATGCCAAGGCTAAAAATTTTCCCACATTTTTTCAATTAAGTATTTTTTTTACTTGTTGCAAAGGGGATTTTTTTTTCATTGATTTTTTCATTTGTAATATATTGTGTATTAGAAATGCAGGAACATTTAGAATTGCAAAATAAAACTCAAAATACACTACACCGTATGTATCAATTTATTTTAAATATTGTCAATTCAATAATAGATATAATTACACATACGAATACAATTTTAATTACCATCGCACAGACGTATCAACATACTATTATGTTTAATAATATCTAGTAAACTTAAATACAACAAACATGTTCTATGGTGGTTCGCAAATAAATTACAAATACATCAATACTTTGGTAACTTTACATTATATTAGAGTTAAACTATGTGATTTTTTTCCGAGTATGGTGAAAAATAAACTGTTATAGCAATTATAATTAGTTTCAAGTGAAAATACTGTGTGATTTTTCGTTCTCTTTACTTTATTTTTTCTAAAATAATATCCAACGACCTGATCATTTCGCTACGAAACCCTTAAATTGTACTACGTAGCTAATAAAAACAGCTGTCAAACGACCAAATTTGTTTAACGCTACATTTAATAATCAATCAATAATATTTTTGTTCGTTTCAAAAAGCATTCAAAATATAAATAACATACGATCACAGATAAGTACAGTAAATTATAGCATCAACATTAGTTAATATAAATAATAAAACAATCAAAAAAACTATTGACTTACAATCTAATACTAAGAAAAAAAGAATTGACTATTTATCGGTTTTGTGTGACGCTGTAGTGTCTGACATTCAAATAATGACTGACTGACATAATATAAATGTGAGTTATGTCAGTATGGTTAAAATAGTTTTAAAATGCATTTTTTGAATGTCACGTTTATGTTTCGGTGAACGTATGTGAACGTTTTTTTAACAAATTTTGTAAGACCAAAGTCAATGTGGCCTTTCCATTGTATTTTTCATCTACAGCTGTATTCTAAACTACGGTTCAAATTAAAGTTCTCGTTTCTAATACAAATTGATTAGAACGACAAAAATACATCAAATTAGTACAATAATAATATACATATTTTCTATATAAATTCAAGATATTACATACCAACGTACATGGGCGTATCTAGTTAGTTTTTTTGGGTGGTTGGACTTTAACTTTGAATAGACTTTAATTTTGCAAGACACATTTTTCCTACGTCCTACGCCCATACCAAACAACAATAGAGAAAAAAAATACAATGAAACAAATGCCAAATTTCAAAATCTATTTACAAAAGTAGAATTTACTTGCCAAGCTGTTTAATAAGTAACTCGGTGCTTAGAGACTTAGGCCGCTCTATGGGAAGGCCTAGAGCTCTGGACCAGATGAGTTGGGCGAGGACACCAAGGGCGCGCGACACTCCGAACATTACTGTGTAGTAGTTCATCTCCTTGAGGCCGTAATACTGTGGAGAAAGAGATACATACATAATCAATTTTTTTAGTCAAATAACCAACCAACTCAGAACTGAAAAGAAACAGCGAATGAAAGGCGACAGAACTTTTTTTGTTTTGTTTAGTTTTTTTGCTTAAAGAAACGTATATTTTTGTTAAATCGGTAATTAATGACTTAAAAAAGTCTAGAGCGGAAATTATAATATATATAACTTTGATATCGTAATAGTATGGAAAAAATTATGCATTTTTTAGCTTCACGCTTATCCCTCATAAAGCTAGAGTTAAGACACCCCATTCTCGATTTTCCACCCCAACTCAATTGCTTTAATTAACATTGCTTGATAACTGGCATAACTCAACACCAAATTATATTTTAAAAAATACATACCTGCAAAAGCACACCAGAGTGAGAGTCCACATTGGGCCACGGGTTCTTTACTTTGCCTAACTCAGTTAGGATTGGTGGTACCACTTTGTATATGGCTGCTACTAGCTTGAACAATGGGTCATTTGGTAAGTGCTTGAGGGCGAACTCGCGCTGGCAGGTGTATCTGAATTAATTAACATTTATATATTGTTATTGTTGATTCATACTTATATGCAATATATTATATACAATATAGCAATTACATACAATTCGTACAATTATACGTCTGTAACAACATTCCTTATTTTTTGTTAAATGCTTCATATTTAGTTCCAGTTCCATCCAGATTCAGTTTTATTAAATCTTTTAAAATATTACTTTCACAAGATAACCATGTTCAAGTAGAACTAATTAAACTTTAATGATTTGATGTAATATTTTTTTTTTAAGTTCAACTAGCCCTTCAAAATGCATATCCCATAAAAAAATCCATGGCTTAAATTGAAAACAATTATGGTTTCACCTCTTTCCTCAAATTTCCAATATATTCAAACATATATTTTTAATAATTACCTAGGATCAGTCTTCCTGAGCACTGCGTGACCGTATCCAGGCACAACTTGTCCGGATTTGAGGGTCTTCCAGATGAATTCCTTGAGTCCCTCCTCTGTGAAGTCATCGCCGACTTGCTTACGCAGTTTCTCTAACCAAATCAGTACCTAAGAGTAAGAATAAACAATGATTTTTTAAAATTGTATTCAATATCTGCTAATAATTCGTACACGTTTTACTTGTTATAAAAAATATTTAAGTATCATACATTATATATTTATTATTTAAGTATTATACATTTTCGGAAACTCAACAGAGACCACGGACTACTGTAGTGTTCAAAACATAGGATTTCCAAGCAGTAGGTATTAGTTTTCTACGTAATATATTATATTTTTATGTACATATTTTAAGAACATGTTTATGGTTTTTATTTATTTTTTGGTTGACGTTACATTAATTATTATAATTTTATTTTTTATAAAAAATTATAATATTTTCTTATAATTATAATTATAATATAATACTTCATTTAGTTTAATTAGGTAAGGAAAACTTATAAAACAGGTCTTCGTCCCATGTTTAATGACGGAACTCGTAACAGTCAAAAATTGCAATATAACTATTATTTACAAAAGTAATTATACAAAAAAACCAACCATATTTCACAAAATAATTTCAAAGTAAATCAGTTTCAAGATTCAATATGTAGCTAACAAGAAGCCATTTATGTGTACAACACGTCATTAACATTGTAATGTAAGTGTTCTTTGTTCTATCGGATGTTTTCCTTAATTTATTTCTACTTATATGTAGAAATATTATGAAAATTACGATTGTTTCTTCGATTACTTATTATGTCAGGTGTGTTTTGAAATATACCTAAAGATTATTTATACTCAGTAACAGTTTTATATACACACTAGCGACCAGCTCGCGGCTTCGATCGCTTAAACTTGTAATTTTTTTGTTTATTAAGTATACAGAATTACGTTCTTGTTTTAAATAAATAATATATGTTTCCAGCGCAATTATCAATTCCAAAGTAAAATTATTAAAATCTTAGGGTTACATTTCCGTAATTTTGATAAGGGTTAAGATAAATATTCTATTATGTAACTTCTTATCATTTGTAAAATTTAAGGATTTTTAGATAAGATTTTATTAGTTGGAGATAAGACGTTATTAAAGAATTGCGTACATTCACCGACGCATTGACGCCATAGTGACGCGGTGAAGATATCTGATGTGATAGTTGTGGCTTCCTCTCGTAGATGGAGTAGGCTATGATATTTCTGACTTTAAACAAAATAATGTGAAAAAGAAAATATTTACCCTCTAAGCCAAAAAGAAATAACAAATAATCTATATTTCAAACTAATAACTTACTTCTTGGTTAGCAAGGCCGTGAAGAGGACCAGCGAGGCCGTTAAGTCCAGCGGCGAAAGATAAGTAAGGATCGCTAAGGGCGGACCCAACCAAGTGAGTGGTGTGAGCTGATACATTGCCTCCTTCGTGGTCACTGGAAAATAATTTTCACTATGTTATTTAACAGACATAACAATCGGCAGAAAGTGGGGAATGGAGTCCCTGTGAGTGGAGGGGTACTAGGTTCCCTTTGCCTACGCTGGTATATGCGGGATACAGCGTGAAGCTTAAAAAAAATATGAGGCTTTTTTAAACTTTAAGAGAATAGAGATTTGCCTCTTAGTTCTGTGTAGTGAATACATGATGCGGGTGTTCATTGAAATATGTCATACATATATGTTTCTATTTTATTGTATAAATATTAGGGTCTACTCGTACATTGAAACCGTTCATGAATACGTAACGAATATAAAATATTATCAACGATGGTTAAGTACCGTTCTTAGCCCACTTTAGTTATCTTTCTTTATTAGTTTTGGAATTCATACATTGTATAGCTATTTTATATTATTTAACTAAATGACGAATATTTATCACAACAGTGATAATGATAAGTTGGCATGTGAAATAAAATTTTTTTTCAATCCGGCTACATTTATAAGGAAACGAATTTTTTTTTTATTCTTTTTGGTCTTTTAATTTTGGATTTTGTTTTATTAGTCGTTTAAAACAAGTCAAAAATATGAAGTGAACAGCATGAAATTACAAAATACCCACATAATACACGAAAGCACACCTCTAACACGTGACGCGTGATCCACGTTAGTGGTAGTGGCTATATTTAATTTCGCCCGGCACTTGTATGTCGTATTTATAATATGTATACAAAGGTCACCGATCATCTTATATAACTTGGTTCTAAAGGACGTTCACCTAGCTGATAGGAAAATGTACGAAAAATAATGCAGTTTTTTAAATTATTTTGATTAGACTGGATTGGACTGGTTTAGTTGAGCTTAGTTGGAAAGCTGAAAGGTGTGGGTTCGATTTCAAATGCAATTGTAGTTCTGTAATATTCTTTTATCTATATTATATATATATATAGTTTGAGTGGGGATCGAACCCACAACTGTCTCATTTTCATATTGTCATTTACTCAGAGATCAATTAATTTGTATGGATATATACAGACACATAAATTTACATGGCTCTAGTTTTTACATTACATTACATATTTTACATTACGCGTACATTTTATCACTTATTCGCTATTGGTTAAACGATAAGCCTTATCAACGTTATATTCCTTAGAATGGGATCAAATGATCAAATTATATACATATATTTCGTGCGTATATACAGCGTTTAACTCACACAAGTAACAAGTAAGGAGAGTGATACGTAGAATTTTATAGATATATATTTTTTTAATTGATTCAATTTGAGAAAATTTGATATACAGTAAATGAGTTTGATTGTATCAGATTATTTATTAAGGTTTTAACCTGTGAACATCAAATTTCTATCGCTATCAGAATTTTACTTATTCATAAAGAAAATTGAAAACGTCGCGTCATCGTGGCGCAGGCGTGCGATTATAACTGTGGGTTTTTACTGCCACTAGGAGGTATGAAATATTTAACATTTTCATTTGTTCGCTCTGGTATAATATATCTATGAAGGAAAACGGCATCTCAAGATCGATGTTAGACTTGAGATAGATATATAAATACTGCCCAAGACTTTCGCAATACATCTATGACGCAATATTTAAATTTAAAACATCGCAATGCGGTCTGTACGGCTGGTTTAAATTATGTTACATCAATGCGATTTCATACGCAGTCTTAAATGCCGACACAAAGCGTAGCATCCGTTTTGATGGTATTATCACGAATTATAAATGGCACTGATAACGGTTTTGCTGATATTACATGAAGAATACTTGGATAAAGTAAATCCTATATAATAAGAGATTATAGAATATTCAATTGATTTTTCTTTGTACAATGTTATGTAATAAATGTATAAAATTATGTATTGAGTTGTATAATTAGAAATGAAAAATATCTTGAAAATAGCGTCTTATATATAAATATTAATTCTATTTAGATTTTGAGGCCGTCGTCGCAGTGTGATGGTGGATTCGATCCTCATTCGGGTGAATGATTATATTTCTTCAGTCAACGTCTCGATAATTCGGTGTGTCTGTGAGGGAAGTGACGGAGTGCCATAACGTGAGTGCTAACGTGATATGCAGGAAAAACGTGAAGCTGTTTTTTTTATTGTCAGAGTATGAAATCGTGAAATGATTGATTTTTCATTTCACGCTTAATATACCGAATTGCTGCCAAATGCCTATTGTTTATTTCTTGTTTTTATTGTTTAAAAAAAAAAAAGATTTTTATTACTAAATTAACCCAGTACAGTAGTATCCAATGTTCTCATTTCATCTCAATATATATTTGTCATTTACAAAAACTATTGTAAAATATTTAGAAAAAACTTCTATATTGTTTTCCTCTTAATTAAATGCTTGAAAAATAAAAAGGAATTCTCATAAACAACGATCAATTCTTGACACGTACAGAAGTATAATATATACAAACATTTCAAAACATAACACTCAACACTTAAACAAATATAACTACTAAACTCAATACAAACAAGTGCACCATTAACTCATTAAAAAATTACACAACAGTATTAAAAAGCAATTTTCATTATAAAGACGTCTCAAGGCCGGTTAGTTGCATTATATATAATATTCGCTAAGCAGTAAATGTACGCAGAATAATACGCATTCAAATTATGTAAGTGGACTGTAAACGCGCTGTAGACGCTGCGGATTCGATTCCCTCTCAAGAGTATAAACTATTTCCAATTCCTCGCTCTGGTAACGTAGCGACGTTGAGAACCACCACTTAACAAACACGCAATGCCTCGTTAATTGTGAGTGAGATCCCGATTGTCTTAACACAAAAAAGAAAACCGTGCAGACATATGATATGGTATTGTAAGCCAACCCTGACCTTAAAATTAGTCGACAATATACGCACTTAAGTGATTGAATTCAATTGAAATCTGTATTGGAAATATTAAAGTGGAAAATAAACAAAATAAGAATGTTTCTTTTATATTTTTAGGATTCGATCAGTCAAGTCGATTAAAATGTTTTATTTGAAGGATTATGTTTTGTTAATTATATTACGATAGATTAACAAACAGAGGTTACATATTATATATACAAGTTATAATAAAAAAGTAAAGGTACTTTGTTGTTACGTAAAGGGTTACAAGTTATTAGATTAGACTAAGTCATTTTCTATAGTTATCTTTATCTGAAATAATTACAAAAATTAAACATCAACCAAGTTAGTCTTAAACAACAAAAACCGCATCAATAGTCGCTATCAACTCTGAAATAAATGTTGAGAGTGATCTTGAGATGCCCTTTTCATTCATAGATTATTAAAATGGTATCTCGAGATGGCGATCGATCTCAGAGTTTAGAGCGGTTTATAAATACGTACCTAAATTACCGCATACATTTAATTGCGCGACAAATAGTTGTTGCTAAAGCAAAGAAACACGATAAGTATAGATTACTTTACGATCATATTTCTAAAGGGTAACCGTTAACAGTTTATAATGTTCACACACAATCGCACACACGCACACACATATGTATAGGATTAGATTCACTCGCGAAAAAGGTATTTCAATGAATTTGTATGGATATATTCTCAAGTGCAGTGATATTTATAATGTATGCAATTACAAGCTAGTATTTTCTTAATGTGATAGTTATTATAAATGTCGCATAGCAATAATAAGTAAAGTATGAGATTAGTTTTTTTTAATTATCATAGTCAAAGTCAAAGTCATTGTCCTGCGCCATGAGTGGTCATAAAACATTGAATATTATTTAAAACCATCACAAATGGGGTTCGAACCCCTAACTAACCAAGAACCCAAACCAGAACATATATTTACTGCATAGCAACTGCACAGTTGCACACTATACTCCAAATATTTAACACAAATAGTACTAACATCGATAAAATAAAATCATATTTTAATACTTTTCTACATATTATTGGTATAAGATAAAGTTTTTTTCCAATCGACGAATAAAAAACAAACTAGGTTGTTCAACGACATTGCAAGCAATTATATATAAAACGACAAATAGTTAGAATACTGTAGAGTTTATTCTTAATGTGTTATTTACTTAGTAAACACACACACATGCACGTTCATTATTTACGTAACCTATTTATAAACTATTATTCTATTAAATTGGACAGAATGGTACTGGCGATGAATTTTTATATATTTAACGTAGTTAATTCGATGTACTGACGTTATAACATACTATTGTTATACCTACACGGTGAATAAATTAGATGGGTACATTTTAATGGTACAGTATTATTATTTTTATGAAAAATCTCAGTATATCACCCGCATCATGCAAAAAAATGAAAAATAGTGAACAATCACACAGTTTTTTTTTATCTCAAGTGTAACATTTTATTTTATCTCATATTTAGCTTAACTATTTCCCGCATATAGCAAGGCGCAAGGAACACGCCGCGCAACGCTTTGTTACCAGATATAGGAAATGAAAATATTTAATTTACCCGAATGGGCATCAAGCCCACAACTATCGTATTTATAATATGATAATGTCTCATTGAGGTACGATGGCTTATATATTAATATAATATAATATAATTAAATTATTTTAATACATACACAAAATTTGAACCCACCATCCAGACCAAACAAGAAAAACAACATACCTATGAATAGTAAGATAAAGCCTCATCAGCTCAGTGAACTGCGGGTCATCGAAGCCCAGCATATTGCAGTAGTTGGCGGACCAGTCCTTATTGTCGTCGATAGCTCCTATGCCTTTGCCGTCGCGGTAGGTGTTGCGATAGATGGTAGCGGCTATGACGGGTAGTTTGGCGATCAGGTTCATGGAGTCCTCGTAGACGTACTGTTGAGTATTTAGGGGAGGTTTTCATATGAATTTTGTTAATTTTAATGGTTTTAATTGTAATAGCAAAGACCTATGACATTTTAGCAAAGCTGAAATTTTGAGGATTAATAGCGAAATATTTAGTGAAGACTATATCCCTACTTACTAATTTGTATTTTGTTAATAAAAATACTTTCGACGTGTTAATGCTACTATTAATTAATTAGATATGGTAATAATATATTACGTCATAACGCAAAAATCGCATAGTATTACAGGTTCATATCAATATTGAAACATACGGCATTTACGCCCCCCAAATACTACGAACACAACTTTTGTTCTTTACAATTTATCTACTTTTACATATTCTTTCGTTTTACTAAAAAATATGCTTTTAACTATAGAAATTAGATACATAATTATGTGCCTACCTACCTGCCAGCCTTTAGATATATATATTTTTAAAGTAGGTTATATAATATCTAATAATAAAAAAAATCACTCGGGAATCGAACCCACCACAAAAATGGCATACCAACCAATCGACTCCTCAAATTTTATTCGATCGTACAAATATCACAGCTGTAAGCATGAGTAATGTTATAAATAAGAATACACGTTTATTAAATACAGGTGAGGCGAGCGTGAAAACTTAAACGCTTGGACGTGTCTCACAAAACAATGGTTAATGGTGAACGTCCTTGGACTTTATTATGTTAAACTAAACATTATAAAATAGCACGAAAATGTTATAATTCAGCAGACTTACGAATATTTAAAACTATAACAAAAAATCTCATATATATGAGATAACGCTATATGCTCTGGTGCGAGGCAAAGGGCGGCGTTGAGTTCTGCCACTCAACACGCAATGCTTCCGGAATTCGGCAGAAAGTGGGGAACGGAACGGTTAACACTGGGTTCCCTCTGTCTAGTATTTGAACCCAAAACTGTCAAACAAAACCAATTAGGTACATGACAGATCCAATATGGCGATCATTAAAATACATTTGAAAACTAATAACGCTATGACGTAATGACATTACGTTTACTTTAGAACATTCTCGAACACAGATACGCTTGTTACACTATTGGGCAAAGTCTAACACTTTTTATTGGTAGTCGCATCAATTATCAATTTTTTAACGCACCGTTTTAAAAACATCGTCTGCATTTAAATATATTAAATTATTGAAAAAGAAAATGTTTCAATTATTTCCAATTCATATTATCTGTTTTGTTAATTTTCACTTAGAAATTAATTAAACATGTCGATATAAAATTAATTATTGAGCATTTTTATTTTCATAAAAAATATGACTAATCTAATAATTTATCAGGGATTTTACTTAAAAATCGATTCCTCGTATTTCATAAGCAATAATCGTCGATTTCAAAGGAAATTTACAGCGGTTTTTATTTTTTATTGTTCAACGCGACCTTGTCACAGCTCGTTTAGAACTATGAAAAACGTATTTCCTATATAATTTTTTATATTAGCCGAGATTGCTTGGGAATCGTGCAAATTGAAATCATATTGATGCACTTCATTATAGTCTATAGGTACTCCACTATCGTTGCCAAGTTGAAAAAGTTTCTGATTGTAGTCGTAGGTTTATATCCATTTAACTCATACATAGAGAAAAAAACATAGATACTTTCCTTTAAATCGCCAAAAAAGGACACATTGCTATCCATTTCAAAATTTTTAAAAATAAGAAAAAGAAGTCTTAAGTGACAATTATTATCCCACACAAATTCTACTAGACTAGCTTAAGTCACTATGAGCTGGCAGATCTAAATCTTGACCGCTACACTTAACACACATCGATAAAATGAAAATAATTAAAATATTCTCAATAACTCCCCGAACGAATGGGAACCGAACCCACAACCGCTACATATAGAGTCAGACCCTATATACTACATACATTAACACTATCCCATTTACAGTGCCCTAAATGAAAACCAGACCCTAAACCACATACAAATAATATATATATTCTCACCTCCCAATACTTGGACTTGTGCACTCCTTCCGTGTAAGCCTGAACGAACTTGCTCTCGCTGTTGAGTGCTGTTACGGCAGCCGAAAACTGAGACATGGGGTGCAGTTTGCTTGGCATGTTGTTCAACATTGTCACAACATGGGCTGGGAGCTCGGCCCTGTGTGGAAGAATTAATTTTGAAAATATTCAACGGAGGATGATAGTTTTTGAGTTTATTAAATTAAAACAGCTTCTGCTATAGAAACTGATGAGATTTAAAAAAAATTCTGTTAGTATATGTAAAAGTTATTATAAATATTGTTAAATTCATATTGATCTCATATCAATTACGTTCAAACAGAACTGTCTAATAATAAGAAAAATCACCTTTGCGCCCATTCCTTAGACAAAGCTTTCACTTGAGCCTCGGTGGGTATTTCCCCAGTAACTAAAAGCCAGAAGAGACCCTCAGGTAAAGGTTCTTCCCCGCCTTTTGCTTTGGGCAACTGTTGTTGGCACTCAGGGATGGAGAGACCACGGAACCTGATACCTTCATCGGCGTCCAACACTGAAGTTTCCCATACTAGACCTTTGATACCACGCATACCACCGTACATCTACAGCGAAAAAATATAGTTAATAAAACATCTTTAAAACGTTAAATGTTACTCGTTATCCTCATATTGGTCTTGGCAAGGATAATTTAAAAAATATATAGCAGATGAATATGTATGAGTCATCAGGTTAATGCTATGAAAATATGTCCCAGGATCGAGATCAAACAAAGCTGATCGGACGAAGGAGATCTTACATCAACAAGTGTTGCTAAAAAGAGGGCATTAATTAAAAAAAACATGTTAAAAAGAACTTTGTTTTTTTTTCTTGAGATTCTAAAGATAATAACAATATAATGGTGTACAATTTACTGCATTATTTTCGAAATTATTCAATATTATTTAGAATATACTCAATCCAATGTTCACTTTACTTAGAAGGAGGTTTACTTATTTTCAATCTAGAAGCAATTTTTGCTCATAGAAATAGTGTTGGTATTAACGTAAAACTTCATTTTCCTTGTAAATAACTATGTAATTAGGACGCTCTAAGGTCACAAGTAATTTTACAATACTTTCAATGATGGGATATTCAAATTAAAGCAGATAAGTATTACGAGTTATATATTTACATAGAAGGCTAAATAATTTTTTAATGAAAACAGTAGTTTTTGAGAAAAACGAAGAAACGAAATTAACTGAATGGAATTGAAATGAATTAAATAAATTAAAAGTATTGTGAAGGTGAGATTTTTTTTATGAACATCAGAATCTGGAAGAAAATCTTTTGAACTAGTTAATTATTTCGACGTAACCCACAGTACCTAAGGTTAGAGTTATCTCGTGAACTTCGAATGTGTCATATTTATATATATATTTAATTTGACCATGGGAGCGTCGCCGCCGGTAAAAGTTAGTTTACAACGAACTCACCATGTCAACGGTGACTTCGCCGACTTTATCGTTGCCATGCTTCTTACGGAACTCCTTGATCTTCTCCTGTTCTTTGGGAATTTTCTCCTGAAGTACGCTCTTCAGGTTGGTTTGTTCCGCGCTCAAATTTCTTAACAGAATAGTCGCAGTTGGGCATGCTTTCTGTAAACAAAAATGTAAGGATGAGACACTAAATAAAGTTATTTAATATATTACATTGTATTTAGAAACATCACACTTTTATTTTTTTCCTGGGCGAAAGAAGGATTCCTTATACATATTATTCATATCTAATATTCATATTAATCATAGCATTATGTGTTTTATGTTGATATGTGACCAGATTAGAAATGTTAGATTCCCTATTCGTCGGGAAAGTAAGTCAGTATGACTAGTAGTGGCCCCTACCACTAGTGGTTTCCACGCAGTACAACTAGCACTATCAAAGAAAAGTCCAACGCGCATACAAATAATGATATTTACTATGAAATTCTGATACCGTTGGTAGCAAAGTAATCAGTGAAAAAGTTTATCGTTGGCATAGAGTCTCAGGTACGTAAATAAACGGGTTTGTATTATCGGACGATTTTTACAATTTTGAAAATTAATTAGTATTCTTGACTATATGAAATAAAATGAAGGATCAATTTTGTATTATTTTTACACTTTGAAATCTCGTTCAACGTTCACGTTCAAGAATGTACTTTAACGAAAATACTAAAAAACGGATTCAGCAAGTTTCATAACTATTTCAGATTTTACAGTACGACATTGTTAAAATTATTTTATGGATAGATACAATGCGCCGTTACATTTTTCATGTTATGCATTTTTGATAGTGGAAGAACGAAATAATATATAAAAAATAGGATCGTCCTTCTTATTTATTACATCTAATAAAATTAATGTTTTCTAAAGAACATTAAACTAATATTTTTTAATTTTCGTCCATAAACACTTTCTTCACCAAATAAAATGAAAATAAATGATAAAGCAACATTAATTCAATGAAACAATCGACGGTTAACGGTTAATCAATGCTGATCTTGGGTCAGGACGGGCCAGAGTTACTCTGTTGACTGTTGACTCTGTTAGTGAACACACCGACGTTCACTTTGATTGCTCTATTGGAGTAATATATATTAGATTAATATACCTACTCGAGTGAATGAATTATTATTTATCAATATTTTCATTCCTTGGTACCACACAAGACAAAAAAAAACACGAAATGCCAATTAATAATTCCATATAACTTAAAGTGTGACAGGTGTGTAAAATGACGGTAATGGTAAGACCTTTACTGAGGAACTTTTTTATCATATATATGGATTTAAAAGTAAGTTAAGTACTGGAAATTTAACAGTTATTCGAGTCAAAACTCGAGCAATTAATCGTTTTTTATATTTTTTGAACGAAAATTTCAAAAAGCGTTTCGTTGCATAATAATGAAAGGCCGCACACAGGCCAAAAGAGGTCATAGCGCAGCCGCTGTAGACGGAAAACAGCTAGTAGGCAAAACGAATCGTAAGCAAATACCCAAACGGTTTTCCTTGAGGAAACAGTAATCGTAAAAAACCCTTCAGCAAGGCCAGAAGTGCGGAAACTAACTAAAATTCTTTGGCTCGCTACGTCGTTCACCTTAGCCAGTGCCTTGGAAGACTTGACGTCTTAATTGATATATGATTTGTTTATTTCTAAAAGTTTAACAATCAAATCTATTAGTGGTATACTAACATGCTAGTCTCAGGAGCTGCTAATAGTCTATTATTAGAGGAAGAGTCGTCATCAGAGTCAGCAGTTTAACCGTTTTGATACCGAACCACGGCCGGTTGTGGCGCAGGGGCACATAGTGTAACTGTAAACGCGAACGGTTATGGGTTCGATCCACACTCGGGAAAATGAAATATTTTTTAATTTTATATTTAATTTTTTTTTGCCCTAGTATCGTGATAAAGCGCGGCGTTGAGTTCCGACACTCAACACGCAATGCCTCCAGAATTCGGCTGACAGTGGCTGAGAGTGCCTTAAAGGTTCCCTCTGCCTAGCCTCCTGTGTGTCGGATACAGCGTGAAGCAGATTTATTTATTTTTAATCTTTTTGATATAGCCCGTTGTATTTTCCCATTAGACCACGAAAACTAAGTCTTAGGCAAATAGTGTACAATATACATACATAGCACACAATCACATTTTCATGTGTGTGAAAGTGCGTAAAAACAATGACGTCATAGAAAATTGGGCGCCAAAATACGTGTAACGACATTGAAACTAGAATAGCCTTCGCATTAATGCGTAACTCAGTTCAAAATACGCTCGCGTGATGCTTTACGGTGTACCCGCTTATCTAAGAACCGCGTTCCCTGATTAAAACAATTATAAAAAAAATGGAATGCTATTGGACTTTACTCAATGTCGCCATAAAATCTTGATATTTTGATAGATTATTATTGGGTTTTTACTTTCCACAGTGATTTAGGTTACGTAGCATAAAAATACAATGAAAGTATTAATTGTTATATAATTAAAAAAATAATTTGTTTTTTCTTTTGATTTAATGATAATAACGGTTTTGTGTAAAATGTCTGTTTTTTTTTTCATTCAGTATAATATTTTTCTAATTAAATAAATTATATAGTGTGTGTTATCTTAGAACAAATACAAAATTACAACTTTTATTAAAATTATTAATTGATAGATTTTTGTGGAGATCATTTGTGGAAAACAAAATGTATTGGCAAGTGTATTTTTAAGATAAGACAATTAATCTTTCAGCCTAGTACGATCTAGAATATCCAAGTGATAAGGTTGAAGAATCTGATAATAAATTGTAGGTGACTTCAATGTCAAGATGTCACGTGAAAACATGTTAAGATGCTGTAAATGACACTGAAATTGAAACAATAAATATTCTTACAAATAATATATATATAAGTTTAAAAGATTTTCGCTGTTTCTATAGAATGTATATAGTTGTTTTAAATAGGCAAGAAGATCCGTTAAGAATTGATGTTATTTAGAATATACTTTAAAAGGTTTCGTAGGCATTAGGCTCGGCCTTAAGAAGCCGTAGCTATAAACGACCATGAACAAACAAGTTCACTTTAGATTCTTGAAGATAAATTATGATTTTTCTGTCATCTACAGATATATATATAGTTTAAATAACAAAACCAAGTTTTAATCAAATTTGGATTTCGTCTAATAAATAGTAGTTTTAACTGCACGATTTTGTTTTCTTAAGAGAAATATTAAGTAATTAAAGATAACGCCAACAACTGGAAATTTTCCACAGTATTTTAATTGAATTGCTCAAATAGGCCTTCGTTTATTCAGTGAAAAACATATACTTATTAAAATTATATTATATATATATTTAATATCTACAATGTCAAGACAGTGACACTGTATAGATGTATTAGAATATTATTATTTATGATACTAGATGCATTTATCGTAGATTCATCACATTTTGGCGCGCATTTATAACCTACGACCCCGATTATCTTAGAGGTTGCGGACATGGTCAATGTCACAATAAAAAACAATATTTTATAGTATAAAAAATAAATATTCGAATTATTTTGTGTACGGTTATAGAATTTAAACTATAAATCAGTTTTGAAATAAACTTTTTTGGATTTATCTTTCTTTTTGAGTATAGGCAGAAATTTATGAGTGTATAAAAAATTGCAATGGTCCTCGGTATGCAAAGTCATGTCTTGGAATTGAGGATATTTGAGCAAAATACCGTTACGACATACAAAAGAGTTTGTTAACCATCATGTGCCCAGCACATTTTACTTAAAAACAAGGTAATGAAAAATTACAGTCACAGAAAAATTTGGCAGATTATTTTTGTTCAAAAATAAACTAAGAAAGTAATGAAAAATATTTTTTTATTAAATTGTAGACACATGTATAAACTCATTCTAAAACCAAGTAAAAGTTCCAAGTAATACTATACATACAATCCAACTAATATCATAAATGTAAATGTTTGTAACGATGAATGAATGGTGTTTCAGTTTCACACAAAAACTACTGAACGTATTTAGATGAAACTTTACAGTAATATAGCTTACACATCGGGATAACATATAGATTGCAATATAGTAAAAGATTTGTAGAATTTGGCTATAATATATAATAACAATAACTTTAAACGGACGAAGTCGCGTTTGGGTCGCTAGTTGAACATAAGTACATATTTTGCCAAATGAAGTAAAACGTGTATTTGACATTAATATAAAATAATTCGCTGTTTCAACTTGAAATAAAGAAACATAACGTTTCTTAAATAAGTTGTAATGCCCTTATTATGTAACGATATCTTTATACTTAAATGCATTAAATACTTTCTACAGGTGTAATAGAAATTAACAAATGATCCAATTTTGCTAGAAGACTGCATTTGCTGAAGCATTTTCAAGATTTATGGCAAGAATTAAGATATTTAACAATTTAATTATTAAAAATTATAACGGCAATAAATATAAAATACACTATTTTTAATAATAGATACATATTTATTTCATAAATTTAATACTAGTGCAAAATGTCTGAGCCAACTATAAAGTGATACGCGCGGCTTCCTTTAATAGCCCGTCGTAAATTTATATAACACATTATAAAATATCGGCATATGCACAATATTAAAAGGAACATGAAGTCCAAAATGTTACAGTATTTGTGCACTTTATCCTAAAATAGTTTCATTCACATTACATAACTTCGAACTCAAAATGTGTAAAGGTTATGTACAAAATTTGTATAGAACATCATATGACTGATAATGGTTAAATATTATTTTTAAAACAATATAAACATAATTAAGTTACCTGTATATCTATTAATTTTGTAGAGGTGATCCTAAATAGAGCCATTTTCAAACCCAACGAGCTCTAACCAACACACAATTAAGGTACACCTCGCTATCGATCTTATTCGCGAGTGGAAGTTTAATTTTTTAAATGTTGGCCAGATTGTGGCAAGGTGAGACGTTTTGTTACGCAACAAATGCCGCTAAAAAGTGTTGTCACCTTTAACGTACGAGATGGCGCTGCGTGTCATAATTTTTTAAAAGTAATTAATAGATTTGATTTAAATATATTGTTTTTTTATTAATAATATTTATGTAAAATGAAAAATAAGTTATTAATACAATGAAAAAAAAATGATCAATAAACATCAATTGTAACCTTATTATAATTGTAATTACTTGACATTCCTTTCATGGGTAAAAGAGCCATTGAATCACTTCTTAAATGTTACACACTCTTAAAATACCTTAAAAATTCATTTACAATCTGTGCATCTGAGAATTGATTTAATTTATATATACAAGCAGATGCAGATGCGAAATACAGCTGTGGTGACATGTGTTATTGTTGAAGTACAGTTATAGTATGTTAGAATTTACTCTGTGGTATTAAATAGACGTCACTGTCAAGTTATTTTTTAAATTATTTTGTTGCTACCAAATTTATTTATTAGCTTAGCTTAGTGTACATTTCAAAATGATTCAATTATTATGTACGGTTTTATTTTCTTTATTAATATTAGTGGATTGCGGTAATAATTTTCGATTAGGTCGTAGTAAAGGTGGTAATTTAGGAGAGCCTGTAAATGTTAAGGACGAAAATTTGCCGCCAGCTCAATGGTTTACCCAGAAATTGGACCATTTTAGACCTACTGATAAAATAACATGGCAACAAGTAAGATTATTATTTCTACTCTCTTTTGTAATATTTTCAAATTCTAACCAATAAATTTTAAGTAATATAAATTAATATATGTTTAAAAATTTTGTAGACATATTTGTATCTTTAAGCATATACTATATTTAAAAATATCCCTTATGAAGTATAGTTTAACATACTATAATATAAAAATTAAATTAGATCTTACTATTGTAGCGCTACTTTGTTAATCAAAGCTTTTACGATTTTAATAATCCTGGGCCTGTATTCCTAATGATTGGTGGAGAGGGCACAGCAAGTCCAAAATGGATGGTCAAGGGTACTTGGATTGAATATGCAAAAGAATTTAATGCATTGTGTATCCAATTAGAACACCGTTACTATGGGGAAAGTCATCCTACAAAGTAAGTTTTCTTTTTATAAAAGAACACAAAACATGTTCTTTTAATTATGAAGAATCTTATGCAGGCCAGTTGTGATATAGTAGTACAAGAGTGCAACTGTAAATGCAATATCTTGTGTAATATTTAAAATTTTCATTTCCTCACTCACAAAAAGTTAAAATCTTGAATCAATATAGAGTACATACATACAAACAGATATTAAATAGGTATAATAAATTAAATTATTATTAATTTAATTTTATTTGGGGTGAATTTAGAAGTTTTCTATTAGTGTTTTCATCTCCAAATCAACTCCAAAATAAATAAATTCTCTTTTTTTAAGTTGGTAAATAATTTATAACAAAATGCCCTTTGGTGACATTAGATAAACTACTCTTCAATATGTATTGTTTATCATGTTGGGTCTGTGTTATAAAGGTGATTTTCTGTTGTGATATCTAAATGAATTTAATAACTTGGAAAAGCATATATAATATTCTACATATATAAATTATATTTTTGTTATATATTTTGAGATTATAGAACCTAAAGGCAATTTTACAATGAAAAATTTATTTTATTATATACTTTTGTATTCATGCTATAATAATGGTTAAAATAGACAATATGCTATGGTGAACATAGTGGTTGTTTATTGAATTCCTACTTAGGGGGATGATTATACTTAAACTATTCTGATTTTCTCCACTGATTAAGAATATAAAAACTCGACAGAAAATGAGCATCAGATAGTTATTAAATTTTCTCTGACTTTTTAGTTATGTATTTGAGATACATAAGCTAAAAATATATAGATATCAAATATATATTCACACATAGGCACAGTAATTCATATTTAATAATTCATAATTACAGGGATATGAGTACAAAAAATTTACAATATCTATCTTCAAATCAAGCTCTTGCCGATTTAGCTTATTTCATAAATGCTATGAATGATAAATACAAGTTTAATAGAGAAGTTAAATGGGTGGCCTTTGGGGGTTCATACCCAGGGTCTTTGGCCGCATGGCTGAGACTTAAATATCCACATTTGGTTCATGCCGCTGTGTCTTCTAGTGGTCCATTGGTTGCCAAAGTAAATTTTATGGGTATGATTTTTTTTTCTTATTTCTTTTTTATTTTTAGTAAATACCTATATGTCATTATTATTATTGACTACTTAGCATTTTGCTGGTAAATGAGTGAGTACCATTTGACTCATTTTGTATATAAAGATTTAAAAAAATTTTTTTTCAATATATTTTGTATGGTATTCTGTATTTATAAAATATCACAATTAAGCTAAAAAAACTACATATTATTTTTCATATAAAAACGAATAATCAGAACTTAATATATATAAATATACACATATTAACCTAAAATAAAATCTTTGACCTTGATAAAAAATTGTATTTAGCAACAAATACATTTTTTTTAAATGGTTACCAATAAATTAAAACAATGGAAAACATAATATATGTATATACTTGAAGTGTTGTATGTACAATATGTTGATTTGTTTGTATTTTATGATATACATAACTGATGAAACTTTTTAAAATTTGAACATAACTGATGTGATTGACAAATTCCAATGTTTGTTACAAATTCTTAAAAATATGTTAATGTGAACTTTGTTTTTAATTGCCTATTTTATACATAATGGAGAATACATATTATAGTCACAAACACTCAGTATGTATAAATTGAGTGCTTTTCAATTTGTTCCAACAATCACATGATTTTGCTCATTTCATAAACTGAATTACCATTCAAAACTCTGAATTAAGAACCAGTAGTTCCTGAGATTTCTGTGTTCCTAAACAAAATTTTCAGCTCTATATAATATTAATATAGATTTTGAAATAATCTTGTCATTTTATTTATTTAGAATATTTTCAAGTAGTAGTGAACGCATTAGGAGAAAAAACAGGTGATACAAGATGTGTAGATGAAGTGAAAAAGGCACACCAACAGATCGAGGCCAAAATGAAAACTGATCCGAAAACTATCGAAAAGGAATTTAAGTAAGATTTTGTGTGTAAATGATGATTGTGATTTCGATTTCCATTTGGGGTAATAAATTATTTTCATTTACTTGCTGTGGTAACAAGAGAAACGTGGCCTTCAATTCCGCCTTCACCTCGCAAAGTCTCGACAATTGAGTGATGCGTGCAGCGTGAGGAAGAAAATGATCACTTGGCCTGCTTTTAATTTTTTTTTAATTTATAACTTTAAATTCAACAAACACTAAATGTTAAGGGAAGCTTACCAAAATACAAAACTGAAAAGTCCGTTTAGCTATCTCTGAGATTAGCGTGCACAAAGGCAGCATTTTAAAAAATAATTAATTTGGATTGTATTACATGATTAAATGTCCCCAAAATTAGATTTTCTCGTATATATTTTAAGCACAGACACGAAGCAGTTACAATTTTATTATATGTTGATATTTATTTCTCAATATATATTTTTAAAACTTGTGTAGCGTCACTTTGTTTTCTTCAACATTATCCATTTCAATTATACTTGATTTATCTTTGTTTGCTTGCGTATATTTTATCATCAGCAATGTGATGTTTCATATTTCGTACATTTCATTTTCTAACATGACAAATATTGTTTGAATGTTTTGAAGTGTTGTATGGTAAGAAGGATGACTATTTTGCAAGTAATCATTCATATTTTTTATAACTTGCATAGATCATGTTAAAATATTTATTATTCGCTTGCGTCTTTACCCGCTTGGACTACAGGATTATTTATTACTACTAATTTTTAAATTATTTATCTAGAATTTTATCATAAAATTTATTTGAATTATGATATGTATATATATTTTATTTATTAACCTGTTGATATGAAAATAACATCGATTTATTAAGGGACCCTTACCGATTTATTAAAGTTCCTGAAGGATAAACATAAACATTGTAAATATAATTGTTTTGGGTTGTATTTAAAATTTGCTTTGCTGTTGGCGGGACACAGAATAAAGTTAAGAACAAATAAAAATCGCATATACCCATGTACAGTTTTTGACCGGTGTATTTCGTACGTAGATATTTAATAAAAAAACTATAATTTTATATTCTTTTTCCAGGGTTTGCAAACCTTTTTCCAATGCGACTGAGAATGATATTAGAAACTTTTATAATTCAATAGCGGATGATTTTGCGGATTTGGTTCAATATAATGAAGATAATAGAATGAGTGGCGATCCTAAGTACAAAAATATCACTATTAACACGGTAAGTACTATATATATTTTTAAGTATTATTTTATATGTAATTATGTTTTTTTTAAATGTTTGGAAATTTTGATTGTTAAATATGATATTTTAAAACTACTGAACGCTAAATCATATGTATAACTAAGAATTATTATTATAAGGTATTTTTCTTATATTTCTCTTTTGCGATAATGCTTAAAATTCGTAAAGCAGTTTATGCGACGTATATATATATTTATATTTTGAATTTTCGGCTTTTTCTGTGAATCAGTCGATTCACTGATTAGATGTTTTTTTTTTGGTGAACACAAAATGGGCTGTTGCTTTACGCTATTTTATTTTAGTGAATTCATATGTTTAAATGTATGACAAATATGCTTTTAATGTTTCTATATATTAAATTAAAAAAAGTTCGCGTTTTAGCGGGCCTTTTGGTTTTTTTTTTGTTGAAAAAGAAAAATAGTCATTTAATTCCATGACATTTTTATTATTTCTGCGGAATATTTACAATTGTTTTTATTACATGACGTTTATGGTTAAACATGAAATGGTAAAAAATGTGTAAGTAGCATATTAGAATATAATGGAAACTGAAATGCCTTTAATGGTTAAAATAGATTATTATAGAATACAGACATTTCTGTTTATTATAGGGCTGCGGCTTACTAAAAATTATAAGTTGTTTCTTTAATAATAGGTTAAATATAGAAAGGCCTAGGCAAGTATAGAATTAGCAATTAACAAACAACCAATTTACAATTAACAAATTATTTTAACGATTACGTCATTTCCTTATAATATATCTATGTATAAGGTAAATAGTATTTCTGGATATGTCTGTCTCTGAATGTGAGTTTTATTTGGAAAATAAATATAAACTCCAATAAAACCTAAAACAGTCGTCTAATCTTTGGACACTACAATTAGAAAAATATATTTTAGTGCGGAATAGATTTCTATATTTTTATTCGTATTGTGTATATGATAATAATTTTATTAAAAGTCTTACCATAAAAAAGCAGACATGTAATTGTACATTACAATATTCAACGCAATAATTGTATTTTTTTTTCAGCCATATCTAAATTGATATAGACTACTTTGACAATAATTTATTGTAGTTATATTTAAAAATATATATTTAACCAAATAAAAAGATACTTAAAAGACAGAACACTTTAAGAAAAGCCTTTGACTACCAAATATGTTAAATAGTTTTTTTTATTATTAACTATATCATACGTATTGTCTTTTCCTTTTCGCAAATTGAACAACGATGATTTAGTGTTAAATCACTTTGTTTGAATGACAGGAAAAAAACTCGCATTTCCTCCTTACTGAAGAAACTTCTATGCACCAATATTAACATTAAAGATTCTAACCCACATTAACCGTCAATTACATGCATTCCAATTTTCCTTTAATTATACAAAAAATATTATTTTTTTTACATTAGGTATGTGAAATGCTAACAAGAACCAGCACTCCGGCGTATAGAAAATTAGCAGAATTCAACTCTATAATATTGGAGAAGTCTAATCAATCCTGCTTAGATTATAGCTACGATAATATGATAAGAGATTTAAGGAACGACACATGGGGATCAGATGGAGGTATGTAGATGAGAAATTAGTATTTGTAGTTTGTTTGTGTTTTCTGGGATCCTGTTGTATTGAGATGCAACTGTCAATATATTAATTTATTGACAGTTGCCTTAACGAATCTTTAGGCCCTAAGTTATAGAGATTCATCCCAAACTCCAAACCAAACTTAATTTAAATCGGCAACGTATACTTGCATGAAAGATGAACAAATATCCATCCATCCTCACAAACTTCATATATATAATAATAGTACGATTACATCATATCACATTCATAGTTATTGTTCTTGAAATTGTTTAAAACAAATAAATCTACATGGTTTATTGCAAAGTTTGATATGTGATGAATATATAAGACTATATGCTCGCATAGTGCAAGACGTTATTGTTAAATAATTACGATTATTATATATTATTTAATTACTTTTTTTCTTCTAAAGCATTTATTAACTACAATATGAATGTATTGTTAAGATACTCTTTTAGTTATATCCTCATTCATTTTTGAGGCATTAGATTTGGAACCTAACGCCGTTGTTTACCTCATTCGAACAATATTATTAAAATATAAATATTACTCTTGAGTCGAAATAGAAATAATAATTGCTGTCTGTTTTTCCCTTTATCGCTATGATGTCAGCAATAAATAGATTTTTGATCAAATGAAAAATCTATTTATAATATGAAGTAGCTTATGTTGTTTAAAAATTTGAAATACATTATTTTTCCAGCTCGTCAATGGATGTACCAAACGTGTACGGAATTTGGTTTTTATCAAACATCCTCTGGTGCTGTGGAAGTCTTCGGCAACCACTTCCCTCTGGATTTCTTTGTCCAGCAATGCCGAGATGTTTTCGGGCCCAAGTAAGATTTTTATTTCTATGAATAATACGGTTTAACAAGACAAATAACTTTTTAAATAACTCGGCTTGGCACATTGGCTTTATTAATATTAGTGGGTTCGATATGCACTCGGAGGAGTAATTGATTCTCATTCCCCCATTCTGATAGACGGACAAGAATTTAGAATCCTGCATATTTTCTTTGTTAAGAAGAAAAAGAATGTAATAAGTCGTTTGTTGAAGTAACTATGACTGAAATTAGTGCTTCTGTACTGTAATAATCGTTTATTATTTCTTCAAAAACTTTACACATAACTTAGCGTCTTTTATCTTCAATTAAAAGAGTTATATTGTCTTTAATAATTCAATTACATGAAGATACATGTGATAACGAAAAACTAAAAAAGAATAAACCATCAACTTGGGATAATGAAAATGTACACGCAGTTTTCTTCCTCTGGCGCTGCTTCAGGTTACTAGCATGTGCCTATTTCTAATAGTATAGTAAAAAATTTCTAATAGTCTTATATTAGTATTGTATCAAATTATCTTGCGATTAGTGAACCGAAGTATTTAAAATTTTGAGACTGTTGACATAATGTAAAAATGTCAAACAGGCAACGTCATTTGAGAACGTTTGAAAAGTGACAAGTAGTGGTTATCCACGTCTCTCTATCTCTACAGTACATTACATAGTTAATTGCTATTGATTATTATGATATTTATTGTTTCAGATTTTGATATTTGTTGTTTCAGATTTGTTGAAAGTTTTGTGGACGAGGTGGCGGCTTGGACGAATAACGCTTACGGTGGTTTGAAAATACCGACCAACCGAGTGGTGTATGTCCATGGGTCAATCGATCCGTGGCATGCCTTAGGGATGATTCATACAGAGGAATTGGATTCACCAGCAATTTTTATTAAAGGTAAAAAAATACAAATATGTGTTGATCTCTAGATCAGAGGTCGTCAATGCAACACCCGCGTGCGCCACTGCGCTCTTTAATAAATTTTAGTGCCTTAAACTGTTAATTTAGGGCAAGAAATTCAAAACGTAAATTTTAAAATTCGTAGAATCTACTGTACCTCAACGGTGGCGCGCTTACTCGTTGGACTGACGGCGCAACAGGACAAACTCGGGATGCCTATGAGCGTTTTATAAATATGATTATTATTTTTATATATTTTAACAAATATTGTAATAGTCAAAAAATAGTCGACGGCCGCCATGAAGTATTTCACTCTCTACATTAAAAACGTTGCCGACCTCCGATCTAGATGATGCCTTTAAAAAATTAAGATTAGTGTTTATTATATGCCCTAATTTATTTTTAAATTTTAAAGCTATTACTTATAATTAAATAAGTTATTTGCTTAAGCTAACTATTTGAACAGTCTTCATTCTGTTTTAGATTTTGTTGAATTAGTATTAGTTAATAGAAAATTAAGAACTAGAAAGAAATTAGGAAACTGATTTGGAACATGTTTACTTATTAATACAGGGACGGCGCATTGTGCGAATATGTATCCCGCCGCCGATTCAGACAACCGCAACTTGGTGGCGGCGCGTTTGGAAATCAAACAGTACTTAGACGCCTGGATCAACCTCCCCTGACTCTGAGACAAGAGTCTCGGGGATGTAGAAGAAAAGAAAATAAAAAAAAAATGAATGTATGCTAATGTATCTTCTGGTTCTCAATGATCCTCAAAAAAACAATTTTCCGGCTGCAGTATAATAATGAACAGAGAAGCGAGTTTATCTCTACCTTTTTGTCATCCAAGATGGTATGACTTGCATCTATGTATAAATATTACTGAATAAACTTGTTATCATTTCAATTGTAACAATAATAAATTTTATAAATATATTTAATTCTTCATTTTATTCTTTCCTATCCATGAGATTCCTTTTCTGTTCTATTATCTTTTCTTTTTTATATTTTTTTGTATATAAATTAACATCTTATCTGATATATATACCTAGCTGTTTTCATAGTATTTTGTCCTATGGAATGCTGCTGTGGGGCTATATTCGTTCTCCAAAAATAGCCGTGAGGTATATTTATAACCTAAGAGCTCGAGATTCTCTGCGAGATTTTTTTAAAAATGCAGGTATTATTACAGTTGCTACACAACTTGTATATTTTTATATTCTGTTTGTCCGGCAAAATATACCGTGTCACAGTAAAAATAGTGATAAATATACTATAGGAACGAGAAATAAAGATAGATAGATTCATTATTTTGTTTATCTTGAGATTTCTCTAAGCACAATTACTTATTTTATTTCACTTTTCCTATTCTCATACAACTTAAATAATGGATAGATGTTAAATAGACTTGATAAGGAAGTTCAATCTTCACACTTAATCAGCTCTTGTAAAGTAGGTATATACTTACAATTAAAAATCCAAATGAAGAATAATACATTTGAGACAACGACTTCAACGGTTAAAAGCAGTAAAGCGGTTAAAGATGTTTAACAAATGTCTGTCACTTTGAGTTTAAGAATATTGAAATATAGCTTATAAGGAAAATCTTACTCTTTTTTGCATGTGAGATATCTTGATGTCGAGCGTAACTCGTAAGGATCCCAAGGAGTATATGGCCAAGATGGAGTTGCCTTGAGACATGACATGGTGAACGTATTGATATACTTATTATCTATTTAATCATAATATCAATTTACGATACTATAATCCAGTCCGATTCGAATTTATAGGTTTGATATTTAATATTTTCTCGTCTAATAATATAACCCCTACGAGTTCTGTTTGCGATTTTGGTTATATTGTAATAAAACTATCTCTTGTAACGTATTTTATTTTATTTCTGCTTAAAAATAAAAATATAATTTGTACATATAATCATTAATCAAGGCTTCATCAATCTCAGATTTACTCATAAATAAATAATATGGATTACAATAAAAATTTTATAAATAAACACCAACGTTTATATAAACGAAAAAAAGTATCAATTAATAACAATAACAAAAGAAAGATTTCAATAAAAGAGTAAATGCCTATTGATATTAATTTTAAAACATTGAAATAATAAGTCGGGAATCAAAAATTTGTATTATTTATATCACTGGGAACCTTCCGAAACACTAGTATCAGACTCTACTTCTTCTGGTTCGAGTCTTCTCCCTTTTAACATGATGTCCATGGTCCTAAAAGATTATATTTATTTAATTATGGAATTCATAGAGGAGAGGAATCTTCTTACAACAAAACTTAACTTCACGCTTTATCCCTAACGGTATAGTCAGAAAGAATGGAGTGCCAAACGCTACGGTCTCTACATATCTCTTTCGGCTCGTCCACTATCATCAACTTCATACATGCACTCTCGGGGGGTTCTCATGCTTTTTACGTGACTCCTCCAGTATCTTTGATATTGTGTTTTCGAAGGTCTACCGAGGTCTTCGCTTACCACTCACTTTTCCATCATAATTTTTTTGCCATCATTCATTCGTTCGACGTGCCCAAACCAGCTGAGCACGTTCTCCTTCATTCTCACCGTGACATTCGCTAGTATCTGCCATTCTGTGTATCTCTCCATTATCAGCATATCGCCGTGGAGATGCGATCTCTTCGGAGGATATGGGGATATGCGGAGGATACAAAAAAATATATTTAAATCAGCCTCACGCTGTATCCCGCAGGGTAAGGAGCAGGAACCTCGTGTTAAGACACTCCGTTCCGTACGTTGGCTTATTAAAAATGTTTAAAATCCCCCACGAGTAGGGATCGAACAAACAACGCGCGTTCACAGAGGTTACTGAGCCACTTCGCTGAAAAAGATGTAGATAAAAATGAAAAACAGTAAAAAAATCAAATACTTACATAGTAAGAATAAAAACCACAGCTTGCGTGGACATTGTGAGGTAGAAAATTGCATTAATATATGACGTATCGAGAGTGGCTTTATAAATTTGGGAATATATTATTGAAGCGAACATCGCCACTGCGTTCTCCATTACCGATAAAAAGGCGAAAGCCACACCTGTAATTTAATAATAAAAAAAACACATATATTCTTTATTGCATATAAAAATACAAAGTAATAATACAAATTGTAAAGGTAGTTCACAATGGCGGGCTTATCTCTATAAGAGATTTTAGCAAATCTCTAATTACTCAGCTCTCAGTTTGTCAAAACTGATAGAATTTTGAAGTGGGGAACTGAGTGTCTTAACAGTAGGTTCTCTCTGCCTACCGTGTTGTGTGCGGGATTGAGCGTGAAGCTGTTTTTTTTTGTCTTACCTCGCTCAGCAGGTGCTAATAATTTGGAAGTCATGGAACGAATCAGGGGTGCTACGCAGGGTCCCAAAGCAGCTGCTGTGGCGCCAACATACATTGTTATATCAGATTTCGCGTGTGCATATATAAAATGACCGGCCATATGGGCTATTGCACCCGCCATCACTATTACCTGGAAAAGACATTTAAATTTTCATATAAAATTTATAATGCAGTGTGACCTTTATTAAGGATAAATAATAGCATCCGCTTTGAATAATATTCTTTAGTATATATATTTAAACGATAGTATATATATATATTATTCAGTATTATATTTATCTCTCTTAAGGATAAATTAATAAAAAATAATACACAATTAAATTCAAATATATATATAATTATAATTAAAATATATATATAATAATATAATAGTTTCCCGCTGTATCCCGCGCATAACTAAGTAAGCATACGAAACATTGTGTTGGGACACACCGTTCCCGTCTTTCCATCGGATTTTGCGAGGCATTATAAGTGTTGAGTGACGAAACTTAACACTGGACTTTTGCATTGGTGTAAGAGCGATGAAATGAAAATATTAATAAATCATAATTCATTCTCTTGAAAGGGGATCGAACCGATAACCGTCGCGTTAGTCACACTCTTGAGCCTCTGTGCCATGACGGCTTCATGTTTAAAAAAGTTCATTATCGTTTTACAATCAAAATTGAATAAATTGTATAGGCAAAAATAATAATAAAAATTATGAAAGTTTAAATAAAAATTAAAAATAAAGTAATGCGGTAAAAAGATCAGGTCAGCGATTACTCTGAGACCATCACTAATGTAGCGCTATTTTCCAAAATATTAATTAAATAAAAATAAAACACAGGTAAAATGCAACAAAGATACTTTAAAAACAGAATTAATTTCTGCCACTCGCCCCAAAATATTAATATATCAAAAATTGTCCGAAAAATTGAAAACAGTATCATAAGACTATGTTCCCTCTCTCTATCCACTATTATATGCGGGAAGGGAAATACTTACTGTATCCCTCCAATTAAGGACTTTAGTCATTAACGGTATTCCAAATAGCATCACAACGACGTAAGCCGTACTCAAATATGTCCTAAAATGACTAAAATCCGTTGCATCCCATTTAAAAACTTTAGAAGTATAAAGATACATTACTGGTCTTTCATCTGTAAATAGAAATTAATAAATTAATTATTTTAAAAGCCTGTAATTTCCTTGAGTAGGTTATTTGGCATTGGCACGGCGTTAGTTTCCACCCGTCTCCCACGGGTCCCTATGCCTACCCCGTGCGGAAAATAGTGGGAAGGTTTATAATACAAATAAATCATTCATATTAATTTATCTTTCGAAAATTTAATTATGGTATTAAAAAATATGCAAGTATTTATATGAAAACTATTATACAAATAAATTATTAAACAATTTCTAATAACTATAACTTTAAATACTTTAGTATATTTAAGAAAAAAATATTTAACTAGACCTTAAAAATAATTTTTAAACTGTATGTTTTTGTAAGTGACAAAATGTAGTACACATTTATTCAACGTTTTTACTTCTCATTTCCAGTTTCTGTCATTTTTATTTTTTTGTATATAAATTTGAAAATAACTATGTACATTAAAAAAATTCTATTTCACATAACAAGTTACTTCATTCATGCACAAGATGGCAGTTTATCAAACGCTTTGACACCAACAAACAGAACTAAAACAAAGTTAATATATTTTAAATATCATTATTTTACACCAGAGGCCGCTGTTTTCATTATTTGTATTATAAAAAAAGTTAATATTATTAACCGTTTCATATAAATATTCTTATCAACGAATTAGTTATTAAAATATTAAATTTAAACACAATGATTGCCATTTACAATTTTAGCAATTAAGTATCACTTAAGAAATATTTTAAATTTTTGGGTTCATATTATTTTCATAATACCTACAATAATTCGTAGCGGCGCACTGGTCTAAAATCATATTATAAATTCTGCAGTTATGGGTTCAATCTCAGTCCAGGGAAAATAAATTATTAACATTTTCTCGCTCTGGCAACAAGACGATAGAGAGCTCGGAGTTCTATCACTTAACACGCAACATTTGAGAAAAAGGGCGTATCGAAGAGTCGTAACATTATATTCACTCTGCTTATCCTCCTACATGCGGGATACACTGTGAAAAAAAAACCCGAAACACTCACCTCTCTGGAATGTATAAAACGCCATAGAAATCAACAAAAACCAAAGAAAAAGCCTTCGTTTTTGAGCTCTCTCTTTGGTCAAAGTTCTTATAGTTTGCCTAATATTTTGCAAATCAAAAAAATCCTTTATAGGATTGCTGACTCCCGCTTCTCTTAGAGACATTTGTTCGGGCCTCGTTTGCCATTTCAGAAATATAAGGCAATATAAAGTAGCTACTACCATTAGACAAGTGTTTATTGTGAACATTGCTGTAAACGATTTGTTCACAACTTTATTGTACAGCAGATTACCTGGAATTGAAATCAAAAATATTAAATAAGCATATAAAATAAAGAATAAAATTTCAATTGGCACATGGGTGATTGATTCAGATGCATGAAAATTCGGCGGGATTTGGGGTGTTTTAATGTTTGTCTATACTGCAATATGAGGCGTAAAGCTAAATTTCCTACAATATAACGACAGACGGTTCTAGAAGACCTCTAAGAAATAATGCATAGAACTTGGTTGCCTGACAAGAAATTATATAGTAATTAAATTATAAAACATATCGCATTCAGCAAGATAAGCATTAGCATTATGCAATGTACATATTGAAGACGCTAAGTTATGAAATACGATCATAACAACTTTTTATACATTAATATTATCATAATAATTTTAATTTGAGAAGTTTATCATATCCATGTTCTGGTAGTAGATTAAAGTGCGGCGTTATGTTCCGCTATCCAACACACGGTTTCGAAATGTGGGCGTTACATAGCATACGTATACGGAGTGCTTAACGCTAGATTATCTCTTTCTGTAGAAAACAGCGTGAAGCCGCTTTTATTTTGACTAAAGTGAAAATGTAATATACCAAATATATATAGATACCAAAAGAAAGAACTTGATATATAAAAGTACATTAGTTACATAATGAAAAAAATTTAGAAAGCTTGCTTAAAAATATTTCTGTCTCACTTGTGAGTCTCTTCACATCAGCAAAGCCTATATTATATTACAATAGCGGTTATTGAATCTGAAGATGACGACTTTTATTTAATATTATAAATATAAATTACTTTATATATTTTTATTTTACTTATAATAGACATTAAAAAAAAATTAAATAAATTATAATAGTAATAGTGTAGTGTACTAATACTAATAGTGGGGAACGGAGTATCTTAACACGACGTTTCTACTGTTTCCCCTGCTGTGTGCGGGATAGACAGACAAAGTAGTGTTCCTATAAAGGTCATGTTTTTTTTGTTTGTCATCCTCAAAAAATTTTTTCTACTTTATAATAAATAATTATAATATATTTTTTTAATTTATATCTATTAGTTTGTTGTATAATAGGGATAATACGTAATGTAATAGTATCGTTGTTGATCGTGATCTATATATTATATAGGCTACGACTTTTAAACTTTGATATCTGTATTCCAATAGGAAATTAGTTTATATTACGTTTGGGTCCTACTATTAACATATTTTTCCGTTTCACTATCATAAGTAAAAGTGAATAAAAATTAAAGAAAACGCTTCGAAATATTTAATTTAGAATATTGGTAAAATCGTACTAGTACTTGGTTGTGGCAAACGAAGTGTCTTATTTTAAATGAAAATATTTAACCGGATTACTCAGGTATATTTAGAATTATACAATTTTTGAAAACTCGACGTTTCTTTAACTTAACATTTTGTTGCTTGGTCTGCTACGGTCCTTATACTGCGTTAGATTCATTAAAAAATCTTACTACTATTTTTTTATAGAGAATAAAATTTAGAGTTCGGATGGTGATCTGAACGCGGTGTATTATCAAACAAAAATATAAATTTCTAAAACATAGTAAAGCCCTCGAGTTTTGGCCGCCCTGAAATTATCTGTAGTCGGCTGCGCGACAAGAAAAAGCGTAACGTCACGGCGGCCACGACTCGTCCACCGTACATGTACTTGGTATGGAAAATTGTGTATCGCTTAGAATAATGATAAGTATATTATATGTTCGTGAGACAGAGCTTGAGCATACACGACATTCAGGCCGTATTCATTGTTGGTGTAATTATACTTAAAGAAAATTATACATAGAAATTTATCTTTTTTTTATATAAAATAGAAAACACAAATCTCTATTTATTTCCGGAAATTAACATTGGGGACTGCCGCAGCGCGACGGAACAGCGTCGGATTGGAAACGGTTGTGGTGTCGATTCCCACTCTGGTGAATGAATCATTTGCATTTTTCCGCTCTGGGACATAAAGGAAGCGGAGTGACGAGTTCCGCCACTCCATATTCCATTTCCTGAAATTGCGCGGTAGGTATAGAACGGAGTGACTTAACACCAGGCTTCTTATTGGATGCGGGATGCAGCGTAAAGTTAAAAAAAAAGAATGTCTATTTTAATACTTTTAAAGTGTTATCCACACAAAGTTAACATTTTATCTGAACTGTTCAATACAATGTTGCTTACAATCGTGATTATTGAGGAGACTAGACCAACTGTTAGAATTTATTGATAAGCGATAAGAACGACACGGTTAATACAAGGATCGTTTTGTAAATATATGAATAATATATATAAATTTTTAACATTTTCAAAGTGTTATTCCGTCTTCACTTATGAAGGAATATTATTAATTTCTGTAGAAACTGCTATATTATATATATTATATATATATAAGGTTCTTTTTTTAGAAAAAAATAAAAGCTTGAACGTAGTTGGATTTGAACTCGATCATGAGATAAATTTTAACGTGCATATAAGAATTAAAAAAAAAAAGGATAAAAGTATGGATTAGGTAGTCAGAGTGCTTGGGCGGCTTCCATGAGGCGCGGGTTAGAATTCCACAACGTTCAAATGTGTATGTTTTTTCAAAAAAGGAGTGTTTTTTTTATAAGTGTGAAATAATTCTTTAAAAATAAATAAACAAGTATATATTACAAGATTTTTTATTTCTCAAAAAGACTTATAATTTTAACTTTCTATATATACTAATATATTATTATATAAAAATTAGAATAAAATAATAGAGAGAAATTTCAAAAACCTGATAATAACCCAAAAACAATTTATTAAAAAAAATAATATAAATAATAACTCACCAATAGCTACCCCAGTAGGCATCGTACTCAAATACACAACATCTAATATACCGACTCTTAAAGTTCGAGTCTCTATGGACGACACGTCGGCAATATAGGCGAAGCAACCGGCGAATATCGCGAGGTCAGATCCCGTTAAGGCACTGGGGAACGCCGCGGTGTATATTATGTATTCTACAGGCCAGGCTGAAAGGAATTTAGTATATATAATAGGTATTTATATATATTATATAATAGGTATATTTATATAATAGGTATTTATATATTCAGGTTGCAAGCAATACTTGGAGCCATCGTGGCTCGCGGTACAGCTTCCGACTGAAAACGCAAAGCTCGTGAGTTCAATTTCCATTGGGAATAATTAATTATTTTCGTTTACCCCAGCATTTTTACCTCTCGTTACGCTCCACACTTGACAGCAATGTCTCGAAAATTCATCAATTTAACGGAAACCCGGGGAAATGAGTGTAAGACCTGTCTTCCCCGTATGTGCAGGATACAGCGTGAAGCTAAGAAAATAAAAATAATAAGTAAAAATAGTATTCGTGTTTATCAATCTAACCCACAATTATTGCTTGTATTGAAATATATAAATCGCTCAAACTTTGTCATCATATATTTAATTTAGATCACATTTTAATTGTCCTTCTAATAAAACCAATGAAAAATTATTTTAATTTGCAGTTATCATTCATATTTGAGAAAACTTTTAAAATTACAAAATTCTTTACACAAACACTAAACGACTAAATCATGTGGTGTCTCTGAAAAACCAAATACAAAAAAAATATCATAATACCATAATAATAACTCACCCATCATAGTATTAATAGTAATAACAAAAGAAAAGTAAAGTTTTCCCAAGAGGCCGCCAAAGAGCAGTACCTTACGACCTCTTTTATCGCTATAGGCGCCCAGGAAGAACGCCAGTAATAGAGGCACAACGTGACTTGCTATGCCATTCCATTGATGAAAAGTGGATACTGTTACCTAAAAAAAAAATAATGGACAATATTACTGTGCAATCATATTGAAGGTTTTTGAAAATTGCGTGTAAGGTGACGGAGGTGCGGAGACGTTTGTCTAGCCGGGGTGAGGTAATTAACGGAGTAGTTATAGGTAGATCCACCGACTTTATAGTAAGGCACCCATTGGCCCACTATCGTGGTAAGAATTTCGTTCGGTAATATTGAAAGATAATTTATCAATATAATATCAAACTCTTCAAACTTGTAATATTAGTAGGTATAGAAGAAGTATAGATGGGATCATCTATCATCTTCTTTTTATTTCTCCACTCTTGTGATAAACAAGATAAAGTGGGGCGTTCAGTTGTCATTCAATACCCAATCCTTCGAGAATTAGGGGGAAAGTGGCGAACAGTGTCGTAACACTATACGGAAACCTACGTGGAGCTCATAAAAAAGAATAAAAAAAACCATATAAAACCTCTGTATTATTCGGATTTTATTTACACGAACCTCTCCACTTGGACTCTACGTTCCACACTTTTAATTATTTTCATCCATCAACCACCTATTAATTGCGTTTGTGTAAAGCGTTTCAGTAAATAAAGTTTATTTCGCGAGGATTTAACGTTCCTAGGGATTTACATAGAGGGGATTTGTAGTTTTATTTAAATTGTCGGTTCAAACTGCCTACTATGGCTTGAAGTAATCGAATATAAAATAAAATGTTTTTAGGTAACCACTTCGATTCCCGCGTGATGCAAATATTAGAACTATAGGTTATTTTTTGATTAATTATGATTTACGAAGTTTATAATCCTTATCTATCTATACATATAATAAAAAAAGTAAAAATGGCGTGTTTGTACATTGAATATATTGGCACTGACAATAAGAAAACTAATGATAAGTGCCATAATGAGGCCAGTAGCGGCGCAGGGGCACAAAGGGTGCCTGTCAACGGGACTGGTTGTGGGTTCGATCCTCACGCGATGAAATAAATATTTATTTTAATTTATATTTTCAATTCTTCGCTCTGGTGTCGAGGTAAAGGACGACTTTGAGTTTCGCCACTCAACTCACGGCTTCGCCCGCTTACACTACACAATAATTTATTTATTAATCTAAATAACTTTCTTGTTCTAATAACATAATAATTTTAAAGACAATATACATACATTGAAAATAAAAATTTCAGCAAATTTATTATAACCGTTATTTTATAACTGTTATATATATATAATCGATTTTTAAATAAAATAAACACTAAATGTATGTGTAAATGTTAAGGAAGTTTGTTAGAATACAATCGTAAAAATTGCTTTTGAAACGGATAAGCCGTTTCTGAAACACTAATGACAAACAGACAAAAATTTTTTAAAAATAATTGTTCTAGGTTTTATTACATAGATAAATTCCCCAAATAATACATTTTCTCATAATATATTTTCGATCTACAGACATCGGTCAGTTTTTTTACAAGAATTACAGTTTTGATATATGTATATATACGTAGAGTATATAAGCGGATAAGCGTTGCACGTTGATTGCATCATGACTTTATATACTACGTTATAATATTAATTCCTTACTAAGATTTATAGATACGAGTGGGTATAATTTCATTGAATTGCATTTCCGTTAAAAGTTACTTCACACAGCAATTCTGTAATTATAACAATGTTGTAGGTATATACTATACATGTTTTTTCCTGCGGCTTTGCCTGTGTCTTCAAATGGAAGTAACTGACTGCAGGCACAGTGGGTTACATCGAAAAGAGTAACGTGATGTAACACACCGTATACTATAGCCCGCTTCCATGAATGGACTATGTAATACCAAAAAAAATTACATCGAACTAGTGGTTTCTAAAATTAGCGTATGCAAACAAACCGACACTCGGCTTTATAATATTTGTATAGATAGACAGAAATTCGAGGTTATATAAATTCATCTATAAATAATACATATAGCACATAATATGATGCTTTGAAATTTTTTAGCTTCATATTGAAATTCAAGTTTCGGTGATGAAAGAAAATAAAGTTAACCGACACAACAACGCAACAAAAATAATAAAAAAAAAATTAGAACTATTCTATCTATCTATCAGCCTTTTGTAGTCCACTGCTGGACATAGGCCTCCCCTAATCAGAATCAGAAGAATTATTTCCTATTATTTATTGAGGCCAGCTGTGGCGCAGGGGCACAAGTGTGTGACTGAAGACGCGACTGGATATGAGTTCGATCTACACTCGAGGATACGAAATATTTATTATTTTCATTTCTTCGCTCTGGTGTGTGGGCAAAGGGCGTTAAATACCATCGTTCAACACTGGGTTATCTTCGTCTTTACACTAGTTTCTCTTTCTGTATATATTTATGTAAAGACAAATCGAAGTCACTAACCGCTATGTATGACACAGAAAAATATCCTAGAAACTGACCACACGTGTACATTAAAACGATTAACCTGATGTAATATAGTTTATAGCCTTCCTCGATCAATGAACTATCCAACACAAAAAGGCTAACAATTTGATTAGCACGTGAGATTACCAAGCAAACTCCTCAGCCACATAATATTTATATATAAAAGGAAACTACAATCAAACAGAAGACCTCCTAGCCATTAAGCATACTTAAGTAAGCTTACTCACACACGTAGATACATACACACATGTACACATCCATATATATATACTTGTGACACACAATCCAAATGTAACATATTTCAATTTCTAAATAAGATAATTTCTTTATTTATTTTTTTTTAACTGTATGATAGTTTTTTAATTTTTTTTTTAATTTTATAATTTTTCTTAATTGTTCTGTATTATTTAATTAAATTTGATATAACTTATGAAACGACGCTTGTGAGGCGGGCGTTGATGACGTGTCGAGGCAAAAGACGGCGTTGAGTTCTGCCACTCAACACGCAATGCCTCAAAAATTCGGCAGAAAGTGGGGAACGGAGTGTTATCAATATCAGATTACAACGTAAGTAATACAAGACCGTAGTAGTAATATAAGACCATAAATGATTATATAAAAGTTTTTGTCCATTCCTCAGATTGTGGATTTCCTACTTACATTCCTTACATTAGTAGGGTAAGTAAACCCAACAATCTAAGGAATGGACTAATTGTTTTTTAAAAAATAATATTGTTTTATGAAATAGATTGTAAAATTTTATATATGATTGTGAAAATAAAAAAAAACATAATTATACTATTAAATTGTGTGTTGAATATATCACAATACAATTGTATTTTTATTTTGCAATCTATTTCATTTTACAATCTGTTTATCTGGAGGGTTAAAAAGACTAAAACATATTACTTACCTGTACTTCCTTATTAATATCTTCATATTCATTAATAAAATAACAAATATTAGCACTATAACCGTGGTTTACAGTACAAGCTTGGAATCCGTAGAATGTTTGTTCGATAACATTTGTTATCATGTATGCCATCATATAAAAAAACATGATAGGTTCCACTGTTATATATTTGTACCATGGTTTTCTTTTGTCTTCCTAAAATGTAAAAGTAAACTAAAAATTCATGATTATAATTGTTTCTTTTAAATTGTGTGTTGAGTGACAGAATTTAGCACTGTATTTTTCCTTCCTATCAAAGTAAGTGAGCACTAAAAAGAAATATAGTTTTATCAAGTGGGAATTACACCCACAAGAGTCATATTTTCAATCAGACACTGTGCCAATACAATTCCTCTTAATTGAGTGATTGTAAATATGCTTTGAAATAATTATAGGTATTTAATTAATAATCATATTTAATTAATTTTAAAGTATATAATTTTACACAAATTGTTTAATAGCAATTAACTGGGTAATTGATTCCCTAGTTAGGTTTCCCATAAACTTAGTTATTTGATAAGCAAATAATGATAAGAAAATTTAAAGTATAATGGGCTTTACTTTTTTTATTTAATATTTTGAATAATGATCATTAACCAGATTTCTTTATCTAGCAATAATATGGCTTGTCTTTTATTTTTTGTTTTTTCTTTACATCAAAAGAAATATTTATTTATTTATTTTTTAATGATTGAACGGCAAATATTTATTTAACATATAAATATATATCAAAGGTTATCTTGTATATTTTGTTAATATAATAAAATAAAAGTTGAACACTTTACCAAGTAACATGTTTGTTCAGAGTCCTTGGCATTCATTTATGAATTTGTTATAATCACTAATTGATCTTTTTAAATTTGAGGAATTACACAACCACACTATCGCGGCACTTTTAAAAAACAACATGCTTAAGATTACAATAAAAGGTTCTGTAATTGCCGCGCACCAGCAAATGTAGATTATATAATATGTGCGTGCTGCCAAATGTCAAATGTGTACTACAGATAAAAAATTGTCTAAACTATGCAGAATACAATATTAAGCATTGTAATATTTGATTATGGTATTGTAAATTGTCATTATTTTGTTGTAATAATATAATTTCATTAATAACTAAAATATTTAAAATATTATAAATAGGCGTTAAAGTACGGTTATTATATTGTATTTTAAATTCTGTCCGGCGTCCACTGCATCTAGTTGTATCAAAAGAAATTTATTGAGAACATATTAACCGGATACGAAAGTTTTTTGTTTACAGTATAACAGAAGTAAGAACTGCAAGAAATTCTTTGAGGTAATAACCTTAAAGTGCAATATAATTTTCATTAAAAGTTAATATTTTATCGGCGTTTTTATTTTCTTATCACTAACTTATTTCAAATATATGCAGCAGGTATTCATATAATTAATATTTCTACAATCTCTCTAGTAATAGATTAATTTCTTGAATTATTATCTCTCTCAACGGAACGGGAACGGAGTGTCCTAACACCGAGGTTCCCTCTGCCTACCCTGCTGTGTGCGGGATACAGCGTGAAGCTGAAAAAAAAACTCTCTCTAGTAAATGCCGTCGTACTAGGATCCGCCACATGTTGTGCATGGCGTGTGGAGTTGAGCGAAGCTATGTTGCGCAAAATATTGCGATTTTTAATGAAATTTTGTTTTGTCCGCAGGTGCAGGGTTAGGTTAGTCAAAGTTCAATCTGTGCGCTTGATTTGTAAAACGTTTTACACCGTTTTTTGATCACTTATTTTGATCACTTACTTTGATCACTTATTTTGATCACTTACTCAAAAATTACAATTATCAGCAAACTTCTTCGTTGGGATCACCGTGTCCTCCACAACGTTCCTGCTACATTTCAGAGCTGTAGGCTTGACGGTCTGGGAGGAGTAGCATTACAAGGAAACATAGTTTTGACCAGTACGAGCTTCGGTTCGTTCAGGTCAATAATTCTGACAGAAGACAATATTTAAGAACATTTTGACATTTGTCAATCAAAAAATAAGCCTCGAATATATATATATTATGCGAATAATATGCCTTCGGCTAATAAAAAATATACTTTGAAGACTAAACCGGTTTGTTCATATATTTATTGATTAATTTATTTGTAAATTTTGTATTTATAAATTATTCTTATAGTATAAAACGCAATTTAAATATCAAAGACAGATTCGTTGAGTAGTTTACATATATATCCTAAAATTCTGTTTGATTTATAATTGACTTCAAGATTTGTAATAATTATAAAAACTTGGCAATTATGATACAATATAAATAATTTATTCTTATTCAATAATTAAGAAAATATATATTTTTTACGTTTCCCTGCTTACACTTCCAGAATAATTTCGGCGCACGTATTTTTAACAAATATTGTCTTTCAACGCAAATCTGTTGTTTTTGCATCTTACCCAGAACGACCACTATTATTATATCTGTTTGCGGTTTATTAATAAGTTTTTGTTATATATTTTTTTATTTCATCGGCGAAGAGATGTTACTGAAAATAGGCTTTAGTCCTGCATCAGCGCAGGTGGTAGTTCATATTTATACTGTAGCAGGTATTTTGATGTTCTCAGCATACCTTATATTGCTTATTGCTGCTATAAGTCATAATGAGTCGTTAATTTTATTGTATCAGTGGACTGTTATTTTATTCAGTATTGTAGATCTAATTGTAATTTCATATATCAGTATTATATTCATTATTAATGACGCTTTAATATATGGAATTTGCCTTTTCTTTTTATCAGTTTTTTATTGGATATTTTTTTATTTATTTATATTTCCTGTAATAAACGGTTTTAGAAGAAGTATTCATACGATTGTTATAGTTCTGGCGTAAAGTTCGAGTTTAACTGTGAACTTAATTTTATATTCAAAAGTAGTAGATTTCATAGTTTTGTAAGGATTAGGTTTAATTAAATCTAAATAAAACTAATTATATACTAATGTTTCTTCTTTATAGATATTTTATTAAATACATAAGATTTTCTTACTGGTGTTATTATTTGTGATTTCTTTTCAGCTGCCCGGGTATGGCAGGGTAGGCAGAGGGAACCTAGTGTTCCGACACTCTGTTACTTTTTGCTAAATTTTCGTGGAATTGCAAGCTCAACGCAGCGCTTTGGCCTTGGTATCAGAGCGAAGGAAATGTAACTATTAATAAATAATAATTCATACTCCGAAGTGGGGATCTAACCCAAAACCGTCGCGTTATTTGTTTATTTTGCAACATTACGTGCAACTTTCAATATCTCTTCTTTCTTCTTAAAATTAGCAGAGAGCGCCACGAATATTAGTAGGTATATTCTCTCGACATATCTCGAATGATTTAAGATGCCAAATGGAGGTGTCGGGCTTAGGCGCGTCAGGGGCATTGTAAACGGGCGCTACACGAGCTAGAGCCTCCTCTGATTAAAACTATTATTTTTTAAGATTTAACCACAAATGTATAGTTTTCAGATCTTTTCCTTAAAAAGTATCTGTAGATGCTAGTTGCCAAATTTCATAATTCTAGGACAGACGGACAGACAGACGGACAGACAGACGGACAATAGAGTAATCATATAAGGATTCTTTTTTTCTTTAAAAGTCACGGAACCCTAAAAACGTAATTTTGTATTTACAACAGTCGTATGTACTCACAATCAGATTCCAGAATAATGATGAATTGAATGTAATGACAAATCGACAAGTTACCTTAGGACTCTCTAAATAAAAATTATTTTGACATATTATGTATCTGCAGTCCCAACTGACACACCTAAACCAATTCATTTTCCAAATTTAGCTATTTTCTATATATACATCGTGTAGAACTGAACATCTCCGAGATCACAGGTTGGATGACTTTTGAGGAAGGTCACGTAAAAAGCATGAGGACCTCCCGGAGCGCTTATATGTAGCAGTTGATGTTAGTGGAGAAGAAGAGAGGGAGAGACTTTAAAATAAAATGAAATGAAAAATTCGTTTCAAGAATGATTTTTGATTGTTGTTGTAGTTATTGTTATAATGTGACCTTAAGTTAAATGCGAAAGAGGAGAACGGAGTGTCTTAACACTAGGTTCTCTCTGCCTGCCCTGCTGTGTGAGGGATACAGCGTGAAGCTGATTTACTTAAGTTAAATGTTACTAACATTAATTAAAAATATTCACGTATCGCTTTTACAACAACAATAGGGCATTTGCTCTTTGGAAAATAATTTTGGAGATGTAATTCAAATATTTAACAGTTTTGCGTTTCGTGTACTTTGATTTATTTTACTTAAAAAAAAAAAGACATTTACGTCATTGTTGCACCAAAAAAGCGATATCAAGTCTTAAGTATTGACCGACGCATTCAAAATATTATAACAGGCAAAGAATTTTACGGAGCACAAATTTATTTATTTATTTACATTTGTATATACATTATTAATTTTAAAAATTATATTATTAATTAAATAATTGATAATGACTACTGACATTGACTAGAATATTTAATATTATGTTACCGTAGACATATTTACCAAAAATGAGATGTAATTACTAATTCTAACTTAATTTATAAACGTATTTATTGTACAGTGACTGATTCCCAAAATAAGCTTTATATTTTTATTCTTTTACGACGTAGGTTTTTTTTTCATTAAATTTATATTTTCAGAAACATAATAATTATACAACACGTTATTTTATTATTTATGAACCTCGGATCAAATAATCACCCCAAAAATAACTTTCCTTAAATCTATACAAAGATATGTACAATTCCGCAATAATAGACTGTGATTTTAGAATATATATATATATATATATATATATATATATATATATATATCATTAAGCCACAGTATATAATAATATTCTACACAGTATCGCACTAATGTCTTCGGTGGAGGAAGTAGAAAATAGAAGATGTTCCAAGAGATCGGTGTTAGCAAGACAGCAGACGTTCAGCAGTATTAACATTAGTCTAGCAAATCTCAACTCCTTTCCGGAACAGTGCCGCTGTAACTGAACTAATATCTTTTCTTGGGTGATCTCCATTTGTGTAGTTGATATCTCCAGACAATCTGTTGGAATGAAATATTTTTATGGCATTTGAACCTTCACGCTGTATCCCGTTTGGTGGCGGATGGATGGGCTAACGCCTTGACGCAAAACTTATGCATTAATATTATTAAAATTACATAAAACATATTATTATATAAATAAATATATTATTAGTGGCTTAAATATATTTATTTATATTTTTTAAACTGTATTTTTCTACAACAATGTATGTTTAAAAATGTAAAATTTATGTGTCTTATGTAATAAAATTATATATGAAACTATTTATTTAGACACTTCGAGTATACGTCAAGTCATCAATTAATCTTTTATGTGCAATTCTCATGGAGTTAATGGCATATTATTTAAGTACATATGTATAGGATATTGTTGTTGCATACATAGATAGGCATATAACATTTGAAAGTAATTTAGTGCTGTATGTATTAAATTACGGTACATAATGAATGAAACGAGGAAAAAATTAGAAAACAAATCCTAGAAACGAACTTAAAGCGAAGCGAAGTGACTCAATCGCTCCATACACTATTAGAAATGAAAAATAAATATTGTAAAAATATAGTGAAAAAAATATTCTATCTACAAGTATATTTTTATCAAGAAGGAAATAATTACCTGTCCGAAACAATAGTGATGTTTTCAAGCATTCGTATTCGGTTTTATCTAATCTGCATTGCGCTATCCTCTTTAGAAGAGCTGTCAATTTCCTTAGGTCCTCTTTGATTCTGGGCCGCTTTGATACGATAACTGACGATACGTAATCTGGAAATTGTTTGTTTAAATAAAAATAATATTTCACTATGATGTTTTGAAATAGATTGACGCTATATCCCGCATGTGATTGGGTGGGCAGGGGAATCTAGTGTTAATATTGTGTTCCCAACGTTCAGTCCTTACTAGAATGCTAACGTTATTTTTTAACAGTGTTTTTTTATTTGTCGAATAATAGCGTTATATTGTAAGTATACATATATACAGCAAAATAAGCTATCAAACACAAAAAAAAAAAACAACTTGTACGAGTATAAACGGAAACCAACGGAATAAACGGAACTTAAAATAGACTAACCTATTTAAAGTTCCGTTTATTCCGTTGAATTTAAGGCAATGTTTGCAGACCCAGTGCCACATTTTGTCAAACGACGGACTCGTAGGGCGTGCGTGTATCACAAACATGAGCGTATGTTAGAGAGCTCTGAACTAATTATTGGTTAATCTAACGGTTGATGACCTCACTGGGTGAGATCTTAAACAACTACGATTTTCAATTTTTTACAGTAATTTTCTTTTTTATGAAATTGCATGAAAATTATAAATAAATGTGTATTAAAAATACTAAGTACTTTAAAAATAAAACATACCAAAATTATTGTACAATCAAATCAAATTGTAATATACATAGATCAAAGATATATTTGATTTATGTATATTACAATAATTTTACAATAAAGTCGTGGAGCAGCGGCACGGAGTTTGATTATCAACTCGACGGTTGTCGATTCGATTACCGCACGGGGAAGTGAATTATTTTAAATTGTAAATTAGAGAACGGAGTGTCTTAACATCGTCATTATCTAGTCTTAACATCGGATTTCTTTGCCTACCTTGCTATATAGGTACGGAGAACAGCATGAAGCTTCTGAACGCACATGCAGAATCCTATTTAAATTAATATTGTTTAATACTGTATGTTCAAACACCATTTATACAATTGCAAACCGTACAAGCATGTATAGCTACTATATGATCTTGTTTGTTTACCTTCATCGAAATAGAAGGAGTATTGGGCCGCGTGCATTATAAAGAGCTCTTTCCAGTTGCTCTGCAGTAATCTTGTTTGCTCAGTTTGCGTGATCTGTTCAAACGGCGCCACACTGTGCGCCCACTTGACAGTCGCCACCAACAGCTTGGCCGCCGGATCGTACATCTCTACATCGGCGAGCAGCGGACTGTGAAACTTTATTTCACTTCCGGCAGTGTCGTCAATGCCTTGTGTAGTGGTCTCCACTTGGAATGTAATAGATGTGTCCACGAGGGTTAGATCGCTCTTTTGTGTGTTCGTCCCAATATGTTGCTTCTCGTTTCTGGCTACGTAATGTATTGGTGGTTCGAATTCACTTGATTTTTGTATGTTCTCTGTGGAAAGAGTGCATTGTTGTTATTTCATGATCAACATACTTTTATTACCACTATATATACTGAATTTGCTGGCACTATCCAGGCTGAAAGGCACGTTGTGGAAAGTGAGAGGAGAGAATGAGATTGATTAACACATGCATTACACGCGCTTAGTGTACCGGAATGAGGACAATAGGCGTTAAATTTCGCTATCAAATCATAGAATTCATCAAATATCGCGTTAACGGTATCGCGTTGCTCAGAATGCCGGGCATTTAAATCGCAATGCAGTTTAGTATATAATAAATGATATTTATTTATTTACTTATATATTTTAGCAGGACCAGGGTAGGCAGAGAGACCGTTAAGACAGTTCGCTCCTCACATTCTGGTGAATTCTGAGCACATTGCGTGGCAGAACTCAACACTGAATGAAAATATTAAGTGGGTATCGAATCGACATAAACTGTCTCGTTTACAGTCATACGCCTGTAACCCAACGCCAAGACTAGCCTAAAGTAAATAGGTATGAAGAAAATAAATATATTAATATATTTTTTTGTGCCAAATGACTTACATTAAAAATTTTAATGGAACGAACTTCAATCCTGTAATACAAAATATCCACATAAATTGAAACCGATACTTTTACAAATACTCACTACTTTCAACATTAGAATCAGTTTTGCAAGCCTCCTCTGAACTGGACACTTCATCTTCTTTTATTTTGTCACTAAACTGTGAATCAGGTTTTTCTGATATATCATTATTAAAAGTCCCCTGATATTTGTTTGAGCACAAATTACTGGTAAATGCACCTAAAATATAAGTATGCTGGTTACTTAAAGATATTTGACGAAATTCAAAATATGACAAAGGACTGACGTATTATATATATATACAGATTTCAAATTCTATAGAACTCGAAATCAGTATATAAAATATTTTTTCTTTAATATTATGTCGAATTTCAACATACATTACATTTTAGGAATAAATAAAATAACAACAGAATATTAACTTTGACCGTCCATGCATAAAGGTGAATTGTTTCCTGGCGATAATATCGGCGGGTAGAAAATGTTCGTGCTTAAATATCTCGGATGCGGCACCGAATAGTGCATCGGCGCCGGAAACAGAGGAATCTTGAATGGATTTAAGGGATTTAATGGGTTAGGACCATTGAAGAGAGGTCCCAAGTTGGCAATATCCATTGACATAGGGTCAGGAGGTCGCGGGAAAGTTTGGAATGCAGCATTCTCTAAAAAGTTGTGAGTACGATCTGACAATGAACCGTATTGGTAGTGGGGGAAATTAGGAAGGCCTACAGGAGTGGAAGTGGGGAAGAATGACGGCCGAGCTAAGCTGTAGCTCAGCTTTTGTAGAGCTAGCTGGTGTTGGTTCGTTATTTGTCTCGGTGCTCGTTCGTGCTGGACAGCTGGAAAAGAAAACATTTTATATTGAGACCTTTTTTTATTTTCACTTTGTATCCCGTATGTAACTGGGTAGGTGGAGGACATAGTGTTAAGACAAATATCGCCTTAGTGCCACATCTCACCTAGTTTTTGAGACATTGTGTCCTAAATCGATGAACTCAACGCCGTGTTTTGTCTGGTCACCAGAACGAAGAAATGAAAATTATTCAATATATTAATATTAATAATAAGATGAAATATTTGCAAAGTCAATTCAACTACATGTGCGATTTATACACAAAATAAACTGTTTTCCTTACAGTAAGAAGATAAGTATATATTATATGTTTAGATAGACATAGATCGGCTTATAAATAAAAAAGTTATGACATCATAAATTATTGCAATGCGACAATATTGCTACAAAATAAGTATTTTATTGTATTGTGTAAGAGTTTAGTTTTAAATGTATATGGATATTCTCTTTAAAATTGTAATTTTATTAGATTCGCTAATTAGATCGAAAAGTAAATAATTTCCATATACAAGTCGCGTGTGGGTCGCTAATATCGCCCCCTTTATTATTAGGTATTGACATGTTACAAGATTATGAATGAAAGTAAATACATCGTAAACAGTTTTGTCGTGTAAACGACGCATTGAGAGGCTCTCCTCGGCTTGAAATGTGTGTTTAAATAAGGTTTATTTGGGGAATGTAGATTTTTACCTAGAAATATTCGGAGGCATAATATTATTATTATTAATCAATATATTAATTTTATCGCTTTGGTGATGAGGCAAAGTGCGACGAAATTCAATTACGCCACTCAACACATAATGCCACATACAGCTGTATGTGAGAAACGGAGTGTCTTAACACTAGGTTAACTCTCTGCCTACTCTGATATAAAATTAATGATGAAGGAAACTAAATGGGATTTGTATTGACAGGTTTTTGACTTTTTAGAGAAAATTTAAGAAAAAAAAGTGGAAATCAGATTTACAACTGACGCATTTCTAGTTACATGCTAGCTAGCGCCATTGTGCCACGAGCGACGGCGCACTTTAAACATATAGTATATTCAACACTTTACTAAGTGGCGTGACTTCACATGTCATATGTAAGCTTGCGGGCGTGTATATATATATAATATGTTATTTTGTATGTTAGCATGTTAAAAATGTACGCTCGTACAAATATCTAGGTATGTAAATAAAATTTCAAAGTCTGCGAGTTCAAAATAACCGTGCTTTTCCAAGCGCATATAGCTATCTAAGCTATCTATGTACACGATATCAAAACACAAATAAACATATTTTTTGTCTGTGTCGTTCTGTTTGTCCTGTTCTGTCTTACTGTTGCAAGATCCGAAACAGGTGAACCTTACCTATTTTGCGAGAGTAACACTGAAAGATAGAGGGTGTCGTATCTGCCGTACCTGCCGCCTACGTAGAAACGTGTGAAGTAAGTACAATTAAATGAATATTCGTATAGCTTATGCGGGCGAAGTGGGTTCCGTAAGTATACTTATATTAATGTTATAAAGCTAAAGTGTTGGTTTGGTTGAAAGTGCTAACCTCAGGAACTTCTGGCTGGAGTTGTAATGTTCTGTTCGACATTAGGTACAAATTCGTAACTAGTTTCAAATCCATATTTATATATAGATTAATTTATACATATCACTTATAGGTCACTTAAAAAAAAAATATTTTTATTTAAATTTAATTGAATAGTTGTCTATATTTTTCAGAGTGTATATTGCAGTACTGAATATGAAGAATATAGGGATTAATATCAAACGTTTTGGTTTATAGCTTGAGGCACAAATACGCCGCAACGATATATAACTAAATTGATATGATACTCCCCGGGTTATATCAAAACTTATAGGATACTCTCGTGGACATACATTTACGCAATGTCGCACCAAGTGAACACTTAATAATACCAATAATAAAACTTAGGAAAGCGAAAATTTATCGGTATTTCATAGTAATATTTATTGTTTAATTTTTTTTTACTTAATGAGTGTACAAGTATACTCACAAATTTAAATTTGTAAAATTTATAAGTTACACTTTCCGTTGACGTCCAATCTTGAAATTGGCACGGAACCCTCGGAGGAGGAGCCTTAGGCACACTTAACCGGCTTTTTTTATTAACGTATATTACATATTTGGAATATTTTTAAATGTTGCGTGTATGCCACATAGTTTTCCATTTTCCGCCTGTTGAAAGATAATTTATACTGGATTAGATATTATAGCAGATCTTTACAAGTTAACGTTGAGGAAGAGCAGACATAGGGAACCTTTGTATACGAGAACATGGATATGTAAAAATTAATAAATGTGATCATTTCCCTTATTGGGAATAGAACCTACAACCACGGCAGAACGCCCTCTACAGTAAAATTGATAAAGAAAAAGAATTTAACTTATTTGCAAATAAGATAAGCCGTTAGAATAAAAATAAAAACACATTAAATCCAAACATAATACGAACAAAGTGCATATCATTTACATTTACCTAAAAAAAAAACAAACTCCCCTACCAATCTATTAAATTAAACAATTTGCGCTGTCACAGCTATAAAATTACATCGTGAAAAGACTAAAGCAATATGATATGGCGACATCTTCACAAAATCTAATGGAAATTGATCATAATATGATATATAGAACGACACGGTTCGTGAGAAATAGCGGGCTGCGGTGTAAATCAAACATCCACTTGCCTTGCCTGCCCTTCCCTGCCCTTCCCGATCTTCCTTTACAATTTTTTTCCCCACTCTAACACTTCGGTTCCCGCAAATACTTCAAGTGTCTCCTAATGGAAAATACATGCTAGAGATCGGAGGCCTGGATAAATACTTTATTTGATAGGCGAGTGGGTATTTGTCACGAGAATTTTTGCGACGATTTTTCTTGTTTGTTGTATGTTGTGAGTTGAGTGGTTACTTTTAAGCGGACGATATAGATTTGATTTTGCCATAATTTGAAAGTTAAATTGACATTAATAAAGTGTTATATGCAAACTTCACGCTTTTTCCCGCTACGCTACTACATCTACGTTAGTGTTAAAACATTCGGCCCAAATTTTCATTGAATTTTTTAGGCATTGCGTGTTAAAGGGAGGAATTCAAAGCTGCGTTTCGCCATTGTGACAAGGGGAAAGAAATGAAACTATTAATAAATAAGTTCATGTTGCCGAGTCGGAATTGAACCCAAAACCGTCTTGTTCACAGGGCCCTTGCAGCACTCAAAGTAAATTTAATTCACTAAATAATAATGACGAGGCCGTCATCGTGCCTTAGCAGACGCTGACATCTACAGACATATACAGACATCTAGAGCCACCGTGATTATATTCAGACGAATATAAATACGATGGCTGTAGATTCGATTTACAATCAAGTAAATGTTGTTTACATTTATGCAATAAATAATAAATTAACAATTCATCATACAATTCCCTACGAATTCGTTTGGTATTGTTATCAGAATCATATATATATTATTATCTTTAGACAGAAGGAACCTAGTGTTAAGACACTCCGCCCCTAGGAAATTTCGTTAAAAATTCCGTAGAATATGCTCAATGTGTGGATCAACACTATGTTCTCTATATGCGATAAAAAGTGCTTTAGACGTTCAAACTTACACAAATTTAATATCAATTAAAAATATATTGACTTTTCTGTTAGTACTATTAAAAGTTTGGTAATAAAATATAATATACATCCGCATTCATACGTACCACAGATACTTTATAAATTCAATTTCCTGTAGTGGAAAATTGTTCTTCAATCCACCCTTGTGTCAACGACTCTCTGTTACATCAATTCGATACATTTAAATATTTTTTCCCTTGTTTTTTTTCTGTTGCTAGTTTTATTTACTTGATTATATATTAGTTAGTGCAAATGTTGTATTTTTTATTTACAGCTTATTAGTGAGTCAAAAACAGCCTCGTGGACTTAATCTTGTTATTGTATAATAATTGTATAATAATAAATAGCCAGTTGTGGCGCAGGGGCACAAAGTATGACTGTAACTGCGACTGGTTGTGGGTTCGATCCCCACTTGAGGAAATGAAATATTTATTCAAATTGAAATTTAATGAAATCAAAATTAAATCTGCTTCACTTGCATCCTACAGCAGAGTAGGCAAAAGGAACCCAGTTGTAAGACACTCCGTTCCCCACTTTCTGCCGAATTCTGGAGGATTGCGTGTTGAGTGGTAGAATTCAACGCCGCGCTTCGTCTCGACACCAGAGTGGGGATCGAACCCACAAATATCGCGTTACAGTGACGCCCTTGTGCCGCTGCGCAATGTCAATGTATGTATAATTCTGTGTATAATAGAGTTATTTCAACTATAAGGGTACTTCAAATACTTAACAAATCGGTACAATTTTGGCCCAGAAATCAATACTATTGATACTTTTATTAAAAACATGAATATAATTCAGATTATAGGTCGGCTGCGCTGACTCAGCATGTGAATTTAAACGCGATGGTTGTGCATTCGATTCCCATGCAGAAACATTTTGTGGGAATTATATTTTTCTCGTTTTGGTAATAAGACAAAACGCGGCGTTGAGTCCTGCCACTCAATACCCAATGGTCCGATAATTAAACATAAGTTGGATAATGTGTTGGATAATGTGTTGGATAGTGTTCTAACACTAAGTCTCCTCATTTTCCCTGTCCTATTCTTCAAGCTTTGCAGTAAAAAATTTTAATTTGTATTGAACTGATATAATCGTTAACACGAAAAGAAATAATAACTTCATATATATATATATATATATATTGTTTTAATTTCACGCCCACACATTTTAGGTCGCCGCCGCCCTCAACTTTTGTTTACGTGGATTGTATTTACCCCCCACTGCGGCCAGCCGCACTATTTCCATTTTCCATAGATTATGTATAAGTAGATATGCGAAAAAAACCCGATTAATTGCTAGTATTACCCGGTCACTGGGGGGTTACGTACCAATTCCAGTATTGTAAGTCAATGGCACAAATTATCTGTCTATAACTTTTGATAAATTCAAAATGCCGCAAAAACGATGCACAAACAGTCTTTGCGTATGATTACGTTGACTTAGGAAGCTTAATAATATTTCAGTGATTCATAAATTTCAGCATGATGTCTCTACACGATTTTGAGGAAAGTGCATGAATTTTTAAAGCTTCACACTGTATAAATAGTGTTAAAACACTCCATTCCTATTAAAGCAATTCCGTTCCCCACTTTCCGCTAAATTCTGGAGCCATTGCATTTGGTGACGGAACTCAACGCCGCTTATCGTCAGCAGACCGAGGAAAATATGAAATATTTCATTTCCTCGAATGGCAATCGAACATACAACCGTGTAGCGTTTACAGTAACACATTTTTGTTCCTGCGCCACGACAGATCAGATTTTTTTTATTTAAATAAACAATCTTACAAAAATATTGTGTAAATATAAAAAAGGCTGACCTCCTAACTCCATAACTTGGTTCACTTACCATCCTTTTTCATGTTGACGCGCAGACACTTGGAAAACCGACACGCCTGACATTGATTCCGACGACTGACATCGACCACACACCGCCCATTCTCTTTGCACACATAGTCCAAGTTCCTAAAGATCACAGTTTTTATATTTTAAAATATGATTAAACAAAAAATTAAGAAAAAACCAAAAATATTATATTTAAAAATATGATAAATTTTCTTTAATTAAACAAAAAATTGTATTGTTTTCACATTTATGTGTTTAGACTGGCGGAAGTCAACACTGCACTTGGTCTTTGAAAGCGTGAAAATGAAAACAATTCTAATACAATTATTTTCCCAGAATGGGGATAGAACCCATAATGATCGCGCTTACAGTAAGACGCTATCCCACTGTGTCATGATGACGGTTTCATGCTATTCTTGTCTTACATTCATAGTTTGAGGTAAATTTATATTTATATAAATAGGCCGCCTGTAATCTCATTCGCATGAACTACAAAACGTAAAGTCCCGTTTTTTCTACACCATAGCGAGTTAAGATACTCCGTTTTCGATGAATTCTGGAGGCACTACGTGTTGAGTGGCGGAACTCAACGCCGCATTTCATCTCGTTACCAGACCGAATAAATAAAATACTAAACATAAAATTATAATACTATAGATATAAAGCTGGGCAGAAAATGAACAACAGAATGACTTATCTCCAGGCTTGCTCTGCCAACCCCCACGATGCGGGAGATGCGTGAAGATAAACGTGGACGGCTTTCAGTTGGTACCAATCGTGTATTAAATTTTTCAACCATTTGAGATAGGCGACATTTAACGCATTTTGGTTGTTTTTAACTATTCATATATATTCCATAAAATGTCATTACTTTTAGCTTCACGTTGTAACTTGCGTATTGCTATATTATAACTTAAAAGTAATTGTCTAAGTATAAATAATTGTATGTATTAACAACGAACCGTCAAATAATGCCTAAAGCAAATCAATCAATTTCTTTTATATTATTAATGTTAATATCTAAATATTTAATTATGTTAAAATTAGTTATAATTAAATAGTAATAAATAACTTTTAAATAGTTCTTTACTTTTGGGAACCTAGTGAACCTATTTTCAATACAATCATCAAGTATTGGCCAATTTTCAAGGCGTTGCGAGTTGATTGGCGGAACTTAAATTCGCGTATTGTCTCGTTACTGGAAATGAAAATAATTTATTCCTCCGAGTGGGAACCAAATCCACATTTCACACACATTTATTTTATATCTATTTTATTACGAAAATTATAATAATAAATCCAAATATTTTGGTTTTATTAAAAGAAACACTATTACAATACCCAATTTTGTTACAAATTTTAACATAGTTTTGTAAAGTTTGCATAATAATGATTTACTTCGCTAATTCTGCCGTTTCACGTTCCTTAATTGGTGTTCAATCAAAATGGCATTCAATAATTATTCTAATGAATTTGTAAAGCGCAATTCTGTGAATTACACGCATTGTTGTCCGTCCGTCAATTGTGAACTAAATCTAAATAATAATAAATTATAATTATATTTATTTGTTATTATTACCATTACTTTTTTTGTATCCCTCCAGGTGCTATCGTGGGGTCAGTCGTGGCGTACAGGCACGTAATGCGACTGTAAACGCGACCGATTGTGGGTTCGATCACCACTCGAGGAAATTAAATATTATTTAAATGTATATTCTCATTTCTTCGTTCTGGTGTCGAGGCAAAGCGCAGCGTTGAGTTCCGCCACGCAACACACAATGCCTCCAGAATTCAGCGGAACGTGGGGAACGGAGTATCTTAACACTGAGTTCCCTCTGCCTACTGCTGCCTAAGCTGTGTGCGGGATCATTATTTTATTTATTTCAGCCCCAAACCAAATAAATCGATATATTTAGGATTATTGATGGTTTTTCTAATAATTGTTGTCGGTTAAGCGAATGAGTTATGAATTGTATATGTCAAACCTACGCCTTCATGCTCGTGGTACGGGCAAACGGTAACGGTTCACGCAAACGGTACGAAAAAACCGTAGACATGGGAACCTGGGAATCTGGTGTTAAGGCACTATGTACACATAAAGCACTTCCGTTCCCCATTTTAGGCGGAACTGAAACACAAGCACTAAATAATCTATTTTAATATATTATGTATTACTTTTAAGATACATCGTATTTTCATACTTACATACAAAATTACTTAATATATCCAGAAAACTGGATCGAAACTGCAAAATATTTTTAAAAAAATGTTCCTTGAATTAAAAATGGCCTGAACTACTTCGAGAAAAGGAGAGTAAGTAAGGTTGTGCCGTTTCACTACTTGAATTGGAGGGGGCACTGCTTTGCCTCTAGATTCAAGACAAATCCTATGTGTTTCTTTATTGTAATTATCATACAATTTATGTATAGAATGCATAGATGATATTTACAATCAAAGAGTTCTCAGTTAATTATTGTGAATAATAAATATGAGTATTAAACTAAATCAAAGCACTTTAATTTTTCACATAAACAGCAACTAAATATTTAACGTAAGACATTACACACAAGAACAAACAAAAAAAAAACACCGGAAATGGCCAGCGTCAACACTATACCGGCGGATGCTGCGCTTGAAGAACCCCCTGCATCCGTCGCACGAGGGCACTCCGTAGTGTTTGCCGGACGCCTTGTCGCCGCACACTCGACACAGCGCCTCTGGCTTGCCGTCCATCTCCTGGAAACATAAATAGTATTGGGATATTGTATGGATGGAAATTTGTTTTGGTGTAGAGGTATTTATTTGTGTTTGAGATATTTCAAATATTTCGTTTTAGAAGTGGATCAAGTCCTTGAGAAAGCTTCAGCGAAAGCTTCGGTGAGCACCTTAAATTAGATGCACTTGAAATCGGTCAAGTGCATGCCGGTATACGATTAGTTTTCGCTTCTTTGTAAAAATGGGTGCGTCAATAACTATAGACTATCTCCTCAATACACCGTGGAGCTATGAACACCAAAAATGTGACGTGATCGTGCCCACGACGATGGATCCAAGTTTGAAATTAATTTTGTTCACAAAACATAGAGTTTGTCCAAATTTGGGTGACATGAAACACCTATTCCAAATATTTCAAATACGTGCTCACCCGCTTTATACAAACTTCTATTCTATTCTACTACAAAATTCTGATATTCTATTCACATTAAATTTTTATCGAACACCTGTCCCCCAAAATTTAAAAATATGTGCATATCAGATATTTTTTATACAATAGGCCAATCAATTTCTCGTCAGAGTCGCGCAAATTCTGCAACTTTGAAAGAGTTTTGTCACGTCATCGGTTTCGCTGCATCAATAATATATTATTGGTGGCGTGACAGGGACCGGGTGACATGCGGCTCACGACGTTATAATATACATTTTATGTAAAATAGATTATAATGATATTAGGCTTATTTTAGAATATAATATTTAAGTTGTAGGTTCGTGTGGTGTCCTGCATATATAATAGTTTGGTAGGCAGAATTAATCTAGTGTTTTTTTAATTTAAGTAGTTAGGCGCGACAATTTTTTGTCGTCGAATAATATTTATTATTAATAATTACTATAAGTCAAGTATTAATTTTGCCAACACTTGACATCAGTTGATAAATGAGAAATCTTCTCATTCTTATCTATCACTATTAAACAACAAAATAAGTGTGAAAACAAGTAAGTGAAAAACTATTACCTGCTATATATTTTTGAGGCTATTGCTTAGTTGAGGCAATTTGACTTTTATGTTATATAAGAGTGTATCGAAAACAGCGATAACCAAAGTAAAAGGATATTGACTTTTTGTAGAGTTTGGCAGGATGGGTCGTTAAATCCTTTGTACATTGTATTTTGAATACAAACAAACAAATACAATGAAAAAAGTAAAAGAAAAAAAAATTGAAAATCTTTTAGAAATAAAAATTTTAAAAAATTGTATTGATTTGTAATAAAACCACGATCACGTCGACGATAAAGCGTAGCTTTTATAAATAATTCCATGAAGTAAATTACATAGTTAAACCTTCACGTGTGGATATACTTGTATTTAGAGGTAGAGGTAGTATCGTTCAATCAAACAACCAATAGTCATCGTTATTATATAAACCTAACTAATAACTTTTCACTCCGCTACCTATATTATTTCCTTTATATACTAGTCTGTCATTAGTGGTGTCAGAAATGAATTTGAACCTTATACCTAAGAAATAAGGCAACCGAGTGACATATGTCCGGTTTCCCACAAGGGGATTTGACTTACGAAAGGCTACTATAGAGAGGCAGTTACGTAGACGTAATTTTATGTGATGATTTAAAGTCTCGAAGCCATTTTAGTTCTGAAGCTATTATTTACCAACTTTATATGTTTCAATTAAACGCCCATTTAATATTACCTATTGAGTCTATACTACAGACAATTGACACTTTTTCTATATATATAATATTAAGTGTTCTTTTTCAGTTTCACGCTGTATCTCGCATGTAGCGGGGTAGGCAGAGGGAGAGTGGTGTTAACTCATGTTATAGGAAAGCAAAATGCGGTATATGGTATGAAACTATAAAATTATTAATAAAAGAAAATATTTTATATTACCTACATCTAAAGACTTAGAGATCATCAATACGTAAGGTACTTATATAAAATTTTGAAACTTAAATGTTAAATCTTGAAAAAAAAACAAATCGTTGAGTTAAAATAAACAATACATTTTATCATAATCGATCTAACCCTTAAAAAGTTGTCCCCCAAAGTTAACTAACCTCAAAATCCGAGGCATAATGAGGGTCACGTGTTCGAATCCCAACCCTTCGATATATCCTATAGCCGGGCAGTGCGTACGCACGTATAATATTTATAATTCAAATGCAAAACGGCCAACATATTTTTCATAATTGTGGCATAACTTTCTGACTCACAATTACACCGTATGTTGGTTACAACACACCCTCGACAGAAGTTTTGTATTTATTAATGTTAGAATAGGCTTTAATTGATATTTAATTACGTTTAAGGTAGACTGACTGTTGATGCGACGGTTCGATTCCGATTAGGAGGTATAAGATATTTTCGTTGCTTCATTCCAGTAACAAGATAAAGCGGGATGTTGAGTTCCGCTACTCAACACGGTCACACTTACATTAGAAGGGAAGTAGAGAATAGTGTATCTTAATACTTATTTTCTCTCTCTCTCTCTCTATCTCTACTTATTTATGCTTTATGCGAGATTAAGCGTGAATAGAAATAATATTAAATCTCCAAATCGTACATTTAAGCGAAAACGTGTTTTGAGGAAATCGAGTTAGGAATTGGGAAATAGCCTGCGCGTTGCGAGTAATGACATCATATCGTTGTAGAGATATTTGGAACATTTATCTGTACAATGAAGAGTGAATTTGAATGCAAAACTAAGAGTATAACTTAATTTTGTATTTAAACACAAGCAGCTTCTTTTTTTTCTAGCAAAGAAAAGTTAGTGTCAAGTTACTCCGTCTGCCACCTGAATTCATTGTGTTGCTGTCAACTGAATTTGTCTTCCCATAACGGGGAAATAAAAATTAATTCCATCGAGTGGGATTCGAACCGATGACTGTTGTACGTATTAACTGCACCATGGCCTAATTACCCACATTGCGTGTTGAGTGACGGAATTGAACACCGCGGTATGTTTTGTTCCAGAGTAGTGATTTAAAGGAATTTATTGCCCCGACCGATAATCAAACCCACAACCGTCGTGTTTACACTAAATTGTTAAAACAAAAAAAATCATGCATCTCAGTTTATTTATTGTGTAATAATAAGCTTCAACTTCAAAGCAAACCTTTCCGTTAGCCTTCGTAGCCTTCCAATCACAAAATTGAAATGAGCCGAATATATGCAAAAAAATTATTGAAATATAGTTGTAAACATCAAGTGAACTTAGTAGTTAACGAATCTGACATGTGACAAAATTCACAAACGCGGTTAGTTGAACATTGACGTACGACTTAACAAGGGGGGATTTTATACGATGTTTTATGTTTAGGTATATACAACGTTTTAGCCGTGTGGTCCTGGTACTGTCGGTGTCGTAAGAGGCGACTAAAGTACGTGTGGTAGAGTCACGTCGCCAGTAATGGCAACACGCATGGCCAGACTCGACCGAATTTAATACCACCCCCAGCATTTAAAACCGGCATGAAGTAGTGGCTCTTGTCACTGCATTTCGCATTAGGTAATGCCGGGCCCCGGCGCCCAACATCCTCCACCTTAAAGGAAGGCAACGCACCTGCAGCGGTGATGCATGGGGTCGTGGGCGGCGGTGATCACTTACCATCAGGTGACCCGAACGCTCGTTTGCCTTGTCCTCTAAAAATACAACGTACTATCCTATCGTTTTTTCTTTATGCTGCTAATTAATTAAGTAATTAATAATAATTAATATATATATATAATAAATTATTTAATTAACAATCATACTAATATTACAAATATGAATGTAAGTTTTTTATTGCGCCAAAACTATTGAACCGATTATCATAAAACTTTGAACACATATTCTGGATGTAATACAAACGACATTGGACACTTTTTATTAAAAATATATATTGTTATTAGGCTATAAATGGTATAAAAATAAACGCCGCACATGCGTCTCTAGTAATATTATAAATGGGAATTCTAGTGAGGATTGATATTTGTTTCACTTTCACAGAGAAACTAGTTAATGGATTTAGGTCTACAATAATATCTCGTTGTAGTGCCCCTGGGATACAAAACCTCACCGTGGTCTACAATTTAATATTTTGTATTATATAATTTGTATTAATTTAACAATATGATTAAGCAGGCAGCAGCAGTAGTATATGATTTAAACGATATTATTTTTGCAACACCATATCTGTTTTTCAAAAGAACTCATTGTTTAGTCATTCCATAATTAAGTTAGTAAATTTAAAATTTAAAAAGGCAGTCGTGGCGTAGGGCCCCACACAGGAGTGTGTGTAACTGTAAAATAGACTGAGTTTGGGTTCGATCCATCCCCACTTGAGAAAATGAAATATTTATTTAAATTTATATTATCACTTCTTTATTGTGGTGTGGAGGCAAAGCGCAGCGTTGAGTTCCACCGCTCAACACTCAATGCTTCCAGATTTCGGCGGTAAACGGAGAAACGAGTATCTTAACCCTAAGTTCCCTATGACTACCCAGCTGTGTCTGGGATACAGCGCTTAGCTGAGTAAAAATCTTTGGCCATTTAAAAATTTCAAAAATAACTTCACCTAAGAAATAAAAATAAAAAAAATATAAGCGGAAACCAATAAACACTTGAACTTGTGTATTATTAAGTGCTATAACATTTGGTTTGCATCCCTTATCTACGCTTACGGCGCGTGCTGACATTTGGCCCCTAACCCCTGCTATATTTAACGCGACGCACGAATACAAACATATTGAAATAATTATTTGATAATAAGGCCGTCGTTCCTATTGTTTGATTATAAGGATATTACGCGACGACTGTAGGTTCGATTCTCACTCGAAGGAAGGAATTAAGGAATTATTTGTTTGTGTCGACTTAACATGTCTCGAAATATTTAGGTGGAAAATTGAGAACGGTGTCTTAATACTAGCTTCTCGCTGTCTCTCTGCATCCCGCATATAGCGGGATAAGCGCCGTGAAGCTCTTTGATAATACGCGAATATTAATTATACATTAAATAGAATACGAATAAAATATATAATAATACGAAAAAACGAACAATACAAAACAAACAACAATACGAAATATTATGAATATTATACAGAGTGTCTTAACACCGAGGTTCCCTTTGCTTACCCTGCTGTGTGCGGGATACAGCGTGAAGCTGAATTAAATAGAATATAAGATTTCAATTGAAATAATAAGAGAAAGTCGATTTAAGAATTTAAATTTTACAAGTATTATTATTTTTTATATGGCGGAGCATAGGGCCGCAATAGTTTCTTTTTTTTTTGTTTTTATGCTGTATGTCTATGCACGGGCATAGACATTTCGGACATTTCGGTTCCCCACACTAAAATCTCGAGGCATTTCGTGTTGAGTGACGAGAACTAGGAAATAAAAATATTTAATATTTCATTCCCCCGAGTGGGAATCGAATCCGCTAGCGTTTACAGTCACACGTCGGGTTGCTTCGAAGCTGGCCCTGTACTACGACGGCCTTGTCAATATTGTACAATCTTTTTTAACCCCACAAAGTGCAGGACTTAACTAAAAAAATGTTTATTACCTTTCATATAATGTAACACATTTATATGTACAGGTGTTTTTAGTTTAAAAATTATAAAATATTGCTCAATTGTAAGAAAAAATTACACATTATGTTTTTCTTTGTATGACGTCGCCTCGCGTACCGCTTAGATAGGATTTTTGATTTTACAACTTTATAATTTTTTCAGGCAATTATACATTTTTGGTCCAAAAAATTGGCCGAAACATTTTTATATCCACGCAAACTAGCAAGTATTTGCGGATAAAAGCAAATATTTTATTTTCGATCGATTTCCTTTCAAATTATGTGGGATTCATAAAAAGAACATAAGAGTGCAGTTTTCTCCAATAAACGCATTACCATAAATTTTATTAAAGGTGATTCTGGCAGGATACTTCTCGGCAACCCTAGTGTCATCTATTCTACTATTACCTACCTACAGATTTAAGCAACGGGATCTCGACCTAAGTGTTAAGTTAAGTTACATTGAAACGATATACGTAGACTAACTAGCCTTAAGGGATAAATGAACTATTCAAAACAATTTTTTTTTCAATGAGACTAACAGTTCCTGAGATTAGTGCGTTCAATCAAACAAGCTCGTCAGTATTATGATATTGGTATGGAATCTGTTAATTGGAAGAAAAAAAACCACTTGTTGAACTAAAAAATAATTCATTACCTCGTTCATTTCTGTAATCATAACTAAATAAAATTTCTAATTCAATATAAAAAATATTTTAAACCATAATTATATCGAGACTTAAAAAATGTATTATTGCTTATTATCTTTATATAATATATTATGATGTCGTAGTCACATAGTGCTACTTCAGATAAATTAGCATTTGTTTGTTTACGCTGTATTCCACACACAGCAGATAGAGAGAAGCTGTGAACTTAGTGTTGAGACACTGCGCTCCTCAATTTCCACCAAATTTTGGAGGCATTGCGTGATGACTGGCGTAACTCAACGTCGCTCTTTGCCTCGTTATCAGAGCGAGGAAAATAAAAATATTGTGTGTATATTTAATTTCCTAGAGTTGGAATCGAATCCACAACCTGTCGCGTTGTTGCGTCTTTTTTGACTATCTTCACATATTATTTAAATATCATTTCTAACATTGAAACCGTTCTTATTTCAACATTCAAATTTTTGACCAATTCTAAACTCCGCACAAATAACGAGCAAAAAGTTTGGCCAACAGTAACATATTTACTGGTTTTTAACTAGGATATCGCCCTTCGCTGGTTTGTACAGATTTTCCATATAGCAACAATTAGAAGTATTCGATATTCCACTATGACATGCCCGTAGTTCAGTGTAAAAATTGTTTCGAAAAGCAAAATCTAGTTCAATTGTTCCTTCCATCAGTGAATCAGAATTGTGAAAATTGAAACGTCGATTTCATGATTTAAATGCAAAATGGGCGCGTTGTTACTGTAAAATTGTAATAGCGCTAAAATAAACGAGAATAATTTTTTTTCGTTATTGTGACGAAATATTGTAGGCTAGATTAATAATTAAGTTTTATAGATATTTTTTGTTATAATAGTTTCTAAAAGAAAAAAATATTAGCTTACTTTGTTTTCTGAATCGTTCGTATATAGAGGTGCTTCATAAAAGGCCCGTAATTATAAGTCACTTTCAACTCCGAGATTGATTTTGAGATGCGGTTTTCATTCATAGATATTTCTTTTATGTGTGCGTGTTATTTATATATTACTACTTATGTACTTAAGATAGTACTTAAGGAGTCGGTTTTATTTGCTAAAACTGACAAAATAAAAAAAAAAAATATTATGACCATTGCTATTCAGATTCAATTCATACACCTCCTATAAGTTTATTAACTTTACATGACATGGCATAGCCTGATTTTTTAAAAATCGAAATGTTCAAAATTAAAAGATATATTTTTTCAAAATAACTGTCCCTGAATCCCTAAGCGTGTCTTTACTTCACTTTAAATATAATTTCTTAAAAATTTAATATTAAACGCTGTAATTTAACTGAACCTAGTGTTAGAGCAATTTGTCCTCTAATTATACGAAAGACAAAAACAAAAAAAAAACATTTTTTTTCTAAAAACAATTAAAAAAATATATAAATTATGAAATAATAAATAACTTATTACGAAGTTATCTTATATTTCAAGTTTCATAATAAAAAAATATTTAACGTTGTATTTGAAACAAATCTACCTTAATACTATATCAAAGAAAAGAACCTAATTCACAAGAAATTAAATAAATAAATTACAAAAAAAAAAAACAGAAAAAAAAACAAAAAGTAAAAAAAGCGTAACCTACAAATAAAAAAAAACAAACGTAACTCACCTCAAAAGGCCCGATCTCTAAGCTTTATTCACCGCAAGTGACTCGCATGGGCGGCGTCCCCGTCTAAGGCGGGGCGACACTTGGGCCCCTTTAAGACTTCGATTGGACGACCGCTATAGGGCGGGAGCTTACGTGAAGTATTATTATAAAATATGTGCTGGAAATAAGTTTTAGTGCGTGCTTCCAGTAAGTTTAAGCAATAAACGGAAAAAATATACGTTAAAATTGTTATTTTAATATAAATCTGGTAATTTTTTCATATTTCATATTTGTAGTGTCAACGTGGAGTGATATTCTATTTTTCTTAATAGAAATAAGTACGTCCTAATTGTAACAACACAATGGATAGAATGAAATATGATGAAATTATATTAATATTGTCATTATCATATAAGTGGTTTATGAGTTGTGTGTGTGTGTGTGTGTTTTTATTTAATTTTCAGGTTTTTTTTGTAATGATATGCATTGTAAGTAAAATCTTTAGTTAAACTATAATAATTTGACGTTATAAGAGTAGGTGCAAACTCTAGTAGATATATTTTTCGGTGTAACTAATTTTGGCAGTAATCAAAGTATTTAAAGCAAAATTAAATTAGTTTCGAGTCTTTACCCTTTTGCTGAAGTTCAAGCTTAGCCTATTCATCTATCACTTGAACTAGCGGTTTTAATACCAAATTTAAGTCTTAGCGCTTCCTAATACTTTCTAACCTACATTTATGATTGAACTTTCTAAGTATAATAGTTTCACTAATACGTCTGTCAGCCATTAAATAAAAGAAGAGTTTCATACATATAGGTACATAATTATACATTAAATAAATACGTACTCTAAATATAACACTTCTCCGAAATTATCGGCGTCAATACAGGATGACGCAGAAGTTTTTTCGTGAAAATGATTACTTGAAGAAAACCAGTGCAAAAGCAAAGCGCGGCATTAATTTCTCCCACTAAAAATTCCATGACTCCAGAATTCGGTGGAAAGTGGAGAACGGAAGTGTCTTAAAGGGAACGGAATGACTTAAGACTGGTTTCTCAAAATGAATTCTGCGACAGAGTGAAGCTAAATAATAATATAAAATATAACAATAAATAAATAATATTTCTATTTATTATTATATTTTTTGTATAAGGCTATTCACTGTTTGTATAAGCACCGGCGCTGTTGACGTACTAACTAATATGTATTATCTAGAGCACTAGCACACATCCCAACATACCATACTGTAAATAATTATGGTTAGGCTGAGGCTACAGTATTCCACATTGATCCGCTTAACTAATAGCATTTCACATAAAGCCCGGTTTCCACTGAGAGCGGACCGGGCCCATTAAGGACTACGTTGAACTATCAAGGGTAAACTGCGTACTTCTATTTCTACAATTAAACATGAGGCAAGTTGTGACGCAGTGTGACCGTAAACGCGACATGCTGTGGGTTCGTTTTCCACTCTAGGAAATGAGATATTTTCTTTTCTTCGTTCTGGTGTCATGCCAAAGAGCGGCGTTCAGTACCGCCACTCAACACGCAGTACCTCTAAAATTGGGCGGAAAATGGGGACCGCAGTATCCTAGCACTAGGTTCCCTCTACATTGCATTTTTTTCTACATTCTCTACATTTTTTCTACATACAGCTACACTGCTGTGTGCGTGACGTTAAAAAATATTCGGGCGAGAAAGGACCAAGTGAATCACAGAAAGTTTAAATGACGAATGGGTTCATTTTTTAAAATAGTAGGGAGCGGAGCGAACTACCTAAAAAATATAAAACTCTTCGTGGTTATGTCAGCTTCACGCTGTATCCCGCATACAGCAGGGTAGGCAGAGGGAACCTCGTCTTACGAAACTCCGATCCCCACTTTCGGCCGAATTCTGGAGGCATTGCGTGTTGAGTGGCAGAACTCATCGCCGGCCGCGCTTTGCCTCGACACCAGAACGTAGTCGGGATCGAACCAACAACCGTCGCGTTATAGTCACACCCTTGTGTCGCTGAGCCACGATGGGCTCAATTAGCGGTTCGGTTATGTAAGCCTTATTTATTCAAAAATAGTCCGTTACTCCTAACTATTACCCGGACATTTCTCGTTCACAGTGGAGACCGGGATTTAAGACAGGTGCCTATATAGGTTCGAACCTGCTTTCACAATCAGCCTACGCTATACGCAGCAGGCTTAAATGCATTCAGCAGACCGTGTAAATACTACATAGCACTGTAAAGTCCGAATTGGAACTCGGAAACAATGTGCACGTTTACCTTTGAGATGTAGGATTCTGTTGCTGTTCATCAAAATTGGTTGAGTAAGTTCAAATGTGTTTAT
>JBAIZZ010000378.1:304074-417666 GCA_037355905.1 Heliconius aoede
AAATTTAATTTAATAAAATATTATTAAAACAAATATAGTATAACACAAAAAACAAGAATATTTACGTATAGAAAATTAAATTTGTACCAGAGGTGACTTACTCATCTTTATTGCTTTTTAGATACAATCTAATTGGTGTTAGACATATTGAATATTTTAATATTCACTATCCTAAGACCCGTATTTATAAATTGCTCTCAAGTCTGAGATCGATCCTTAATATATAATGTAAGAATGAAAATGGCATCTCAAGATCTATCTCAGAGTTGCGGGCACTAGAGTCAAAGTACGAAGCGAAAAACTCAAGAACGATTTTTTAGTATATACGCTATTCTATTACCTACAAGAGCCTAAAATCCTTTATAAGGTAGGTACAATCAGATGAGAACGTTATCGATTCAGCATTTGTTTTCGTTTAAAGCATTAGTCACTTCAAATATTGTTTACTTTATGTCTATATTTGAAAAATAAATGTATATATGGTGTTCCAAAAACTGCAATAGTACGATAAGGTCACTCACAGTCAGTAAGTACGACTTCTAATACATACATATAATGACAGATCTATAAAAATATTAATCTGTTCTGTTTACTTATTATATTTACATTTATTTATTTTAACCGTAAATAAAAAATAACAATAATCATATTATATTATAATCAAATTGTACAAAATGTTTATATAAATTTTATCAAAATTATGTGTTTTAAGCTATATTGATGTAAAGTTTCATCTAAATCCGTTCAATATTCTTGCTTTAAAGTATTACGAAGGTACTCACAAACTTTCACATTCATAGTACGAGTAATAAGTAAGATATTAGATTTGTGCCAATCTTTAAATAGGCTACATTCAAATAATTCTTCAAACAAGACCAATTCCAATTTTAAATCTATCGTCGATAGAATAAGAAAATATTTTCTTTTTTGAAGTCTAATTAATGATGCCCGTCGTGGCGCAGGGGCACGAGTTCGATTCCCACACGAGCGCGGCGGTGAGTCCCGAGAGAACACGGCGGAAAATGAGAAGTGAGGAGTTTCATAACACTATGTTCCCTCTGCCTACCCCTGCTGTGTGCAGAATACACTGTAACGCTAAAAAAATCTCCATTTAATCAATTTTACAACAGATACGACAAGTTACAAGCGCTTGCTGAAGCGATATTACAAGCGATTGCTGCTACTCCCATCGATACCATTGCAGTTTTCTGAACACAACTTACAAACTATACGAAAATAAACTGTGCCGTTTAACCTAAAAGTGAGAACGACATACGACGCATGGCCATCCGGACCTATATACGAGTATCCACTCGTAGGTACTTTACATTCATATTTTACACTACTTTGGCAAGATTTCTATTTGTACTCCTGTGCGTATAGTGCGTAGAGATAAGCTGAGTCACATGAATATTTCAAAGTCAATTCCTGTCAGGGCCAAAATCGGTATATACTTCAATAAACTAACTATTATTGTGTGAATAAAGCACATTTCTTTTCTGTTATATTTATATTGAATCGCACTTTACGACGTACAAAGTCATAAAATATTAATGTTACGACTTGACTTTGCCGTTTCTGATGTGGTTTTTACGAATCTATTGGAAAAATATATGTATATCAGACACAGGCAGGCAATGTGATACGCTTTTAAAGAAAATTTGACTCTACATCGCTTATTGTAAATATGGATCATTTAGAGGACTTTCCCATAACAATAAATGTAAAAACTACTTGTACGTTTGGACTCAAGCAAGGCAAGGAGGTACAGATAATTTTTATTAATAAAATATAAAGATATACTTGAATCCAATCAAACATAATTAAAAATGTTGTAAAATATAGCCCAATATACAAGTTGTTAATAAAACTAAAATTACAATATTAAATTTCATTATTTTTCACGTGCGTGTTTCAAATAAATAAAAAAGACGTCTATATTCACATACATACATACAAACAAACAAGCAGTACACGAACGACCCAAAGGTTTACATTACAATAATTCCATTACATCAATTTTCATCGATATACTTATAATAAGATTACTTCTTAGAATAAGGTGATATGTACTTTATTTATTAATCATGACAAGAAGTCTTTACTTTACTTTACACTAACTATGAGATCCACAAAACAACAAGAAGATACGTTGTTTAATTTTTTAAAAATTATTTTCTTTACATCATAATTATTCGTTCCTTGTTATTTTGACGATAATGAAGTGAAGTTTAAACAATTTTTAATGAGTCTTCGTATGTGTGTAAGGAGGAAACGAGATTTTTTTGAAATTAACAAAAAATACTACTAATTATAAATAATAATCGAAAAACAGTAAAACAATAGTTACGAAAACACAGAATGTACTCTCTGCTCTCCATTTACTCTAATACAAATTCAAAATATTTTTTCCCAGCACTTTTGAATAGGCAAACATAAAGAAAACTCAATAGTTATACTTTTTAATATTGAGGTTACTACGAGTTATGTGTAGCAACACCGTTCAATCAACACTTTCCCTCGTATGGGAATCGAACTCATCACCATCGCGTGTGTCTTTTAGTTATTTGTACGTAGATTTTAATAATATTTAGTGATAATACAAAGAAATAGTTGGACAGTGGGTATATTTAGTAGACAATAAACAGAAGTTTCTAAGCATCGCGCGATATGAATAACTTGAACAACGAATAAACTTGCCGGCGCATTGTTGATGTAAATTTTCTGACACACGTTGCTTTATGCTGAAAATTTATATTTATTTGTGTATTCTGTTTATATTTGGACCAGTGACTACATGAGATTCCTCTCAGGCGATGTTTTTTTCCTTCGTATATACAGAGGGAACCTAATTTTAAAACACTCGGTGGAACTCAACGTCACGCTTTGTCTTGTTACCAGAATGAAGAAATTCGCGTTAAAGTCAGACACTATACCGCTGCGCCGACAAAAAAAAACTAAATTACAATTTAAATAAACGAATTGTAGTGTTATTATCAACCAAGTTACATATGTCGATAATTGAAGAAAGGAGAACAGAGTGATTCTATTATACAATGGCTTTTTTTCATCTACTGTGAAATATGAGAATTGCGTAATAAAATAATATACAGAACACCTGTAGAAAAGTAGTACTTAAAAAAAATAGAAACAATTACATATAAAAATCTATAAAAAAAATCTCGTTTCCCATTAACACCCTACGTTATAATTTTAATACAATAATATTATAAAATCAAATCTAATCTTTGGTGATGTTTAAATAAATAATATTACATAACATTCGTTTTAATGATAAAATGAGCCACTATTTAAAAAAAAAAGACCACGTAAACACTAGACTTAAGCCACATTTTAGACAAATCCTGTATACATTTACAACAACCAACTTAATTTTATTGAATATTTATCAATTCACAATATGTTTACAAGTTATTTACAAAAAAACAATATATATTATAATTCATACATTGTTTTGCATTGATAAGAGTGGTGGGTGCGCTTTAGTACATTTTAAATGAGTTCACTAACGATATAAAGAAAACATTGAAACTATCACAACAGTTAATATACAAGTGTTGTTTTTATAATATAAATAAAACGGCCTACAAATAGACATATTTTAAGTGAAATCTTAAATTTTTCTGTACTAGAATGTACAAAAAAATTGAAGATTTCATTTCATTGCTCTTCACATGCTTTTTGATTGAAAAAAAATAAAAGATTTTTGACTCCATGATGAAAACTCAAGGAATCAATTGACATTTAAATACTTGTTGCTATAGCAACGTGACAAAAACGTATACAAAAATTTACATTGTCAAACATATAGCTTTTATATAAAACATAACGGTGTCAAATTTCAACACTTCTGCGCCCGCGTAATTTTAGTAAAAAACTGTTATGTCACTTAAATTTTATATTATTAGTTAATTCATTTTCGGATTTCTGATCTATAACAGTTAATGCTAATTGTATAATAGTATATGAAGCCTCGACCATCATTTTACCTTTAATATATATATAGCCTAACTACTGTACTAAAAAGGCATAAAATTACAAACTGTCTTACAAAATCACTACGATGACACTCTGTAAGAAACCCATTCACGTCACCCAGTCACAGTTGACATACATACACATACATTAATATTCAATGAAAAATCTCATAGAAATTTTTGTTATAAAAATGAATTTTAATTTTATGTATCGTTGCAACATTCACTACGTTTCTATCGTCACTTATAATATGTCTATTTGCAGACACAATACGAAATGGATGTTTCAAATATTCATGATAAAATAATGTGTTTTTTAGTATTGAGCTATTACAATTTCACTAAAAATATTGTACTACTGTTCATATTTTGTTTGATGACATTTAAAAATTAACATTTTTTTAAAGTAGAAAACTACCTACCTATAGAATAGATGTATTATCACGACTATAGTTTCATTAAAATCATTTCGATTATATTTTTTCCCCCTGAGTTATATCTCAAAACTATTAAATAAAACGTTATTGAACAAACATCATAAAATTAATTAAATATTCAATAATAAATTAAGCTGATAAGTTAAAGATATTATAAAAAAAACTAAATAAGTTATATAAATAGAAAATACATTTAAGATAAAAAATACAATAATTTTGCAATCCGAAACGAGAATTGCAAAATATCATCAAACCACAATCAAGATTACACAGATTAAATAAAAAAATATATATAACATAATTAATATTGCCCAAACTTCAAAGATATATCGATACAGATAACAATATAATACTGCTTAGTTCACACAGCCAGGGTTAATTAATGTAAAAATTTACGGTCTTATTCATAAAATGTTATGGAACAGATGGTGTTCTATAAATTCGGTATAAGAAAAACGTCATAAAATTATATAATTTTTTGACGTTCTTACAGCAAACAAACAAACAAACAACAAATCTGATTTTAATCCGTAATAATGTCTATGATCAGAGGTATTTGGTAAATTGATACACATTATCTGTAGTCAATTCGGTATGTTAGACAAGCCTACTTGCCATTTTCATTGTAGTGACAACATTTTACCTTATAAATCTATTTTTATTAGTTATAGAATGGTTTATAGAACTGTTATGAATAAGCATTTTTATCGAACTTATAGAGTATTTGAACAAATGAACGATTTGAAGCTTCTATGAACGTTTTTTATGAATAAGACCGTTAAATTATATAAAACAGAAAAGTAGACTCTAGATTCTAGAGAAGAAGGGACGATATGTAAAAAAAATTAAGACATCCAATAATTTTCCTTTAAAAACACAAAAAGTCACTAATATTAGCGATACTAAAAAAATTTTTTTTTGGTGTTACCAATAAAAAACAGCATACCAATGTCGTAGGTTCCTTTTGAGTTTGTATTTGTTTTTACATATCGCCTTAAGTGATTTGTGCTAACGTATTTCACTATGAGGTTACACTTAATACTTTGTACACCTAATACATTATTAAACGGAAAAGCAACGGAATAGTTACAACAAAAAAAAATATTTTGGACGTATTATGTAAAAGCAAGGAATCTTGATATGAAAGTGTAATAAATTATTAAGTGCAATAAAAGTTTCAATGTATACTAGGAGAAAGCTGTGCTCGGAGGCATTTTAGGCTTCAAATTTCATTTATTCTCAACAAAAATCTCAATGTAATATTTAAGACGTATGAAAACAGCATCAAATTTATGCATTTTCAATACTAACAAAAAAGGAGAAACCTTGCAAAAATACACGATAAAAACAATAAAAATTAATATTACCTCCGAAATAAGTTAAACCAATAAAATATTTACCATTCGCGAACAAAAACTGTTTAGATTTCGGCCAACAGCTCCGAGTAGTAATGAGTGGCGCTCAGGTAGTCGAGGAGCCGTCGGGGCAGCGGCAGGCTACTGATCAAATCCCGCCTCACATACTTCAGTATGACAAATCTGAAACAAATTAAAAATATATTTAAATGGTGTATGTGTATAAAAAATAATAATTCAGGCTATATATAATTAAATAGCTTAAAATTAAGCTCTCATCAACAGCATCTTTTCGATACTTCTTAAATAACTGAAGTATCTAAGTAAAACTGAACTAAAATAATTGAGATTATTAATAAATGAAATATATCCTAATATGATTAATAATGGAACAAAACTTAAAACCAGAAGATATATAATTAACATACTAAATATACACATAACGTAAACCAACATCAATTAAGGTAAATTTAATTAAGTACTGCCGGTTGCAGTTGATGGGGTAGTTTCCTGTCTAAGAAAACCTTATACGATGCGGATGATCGATGCAGAAATTTTATCATGTGATCAACAATAAAACAAGCTGCAGCGTTAAGTTCCGCAAGCACACATGCAATGTCTAATAAGAAACAGTTTAATAAACAAGGATATCATATCGTAGATCGTATAGCCGTCACTGGAATCACTTTTACATGGTAGCTTGTGATAATCGAGTTTACTCTGTTAAACAAGTTACTAGAAAGCTTCCATGTTATCGAACAGAAAAATTGCAACCCTTTTAAATAATAATAAGTCTATATATTCTTTTCCATTGTGGGTAAATATAAATAAATTAAAATTATAATAATAATAACTCTTAATTGTACACCCATTAATTAATACATTATAGAACTTATGGGTGACTTAAAGTATAAACATTGCGTTCAGAAATAAACCTGCGATCAACATCTGACAATAAGGAATATGCCTTATAAAAAAATAATATTCTCAGTACTTTCACCCCCTTTCCGCTAAATTTTTCGAGGCATTGCGCGTTGAGTGGCGGAACTCAACACCAAACTTTTGCTTTGGTGGTAGAGCGAACCGTAACCGTAAAGGACCGTACTAGATCGCAATAAAACGTATGTGTGTATGTCTGTATAGCCATACAGTACGAAGAAAATAGAGTATAATACAAGCGATGGACAACCGACGCGACGCGACTGGACGGTGGACCCAATTAAGTCAATTTACCGTACCACTTTGTAATTTAGTTCATACGTTAGAGCCGAGCTGAGGATGTTTTGAATAATAAATCTTCTTTATTTGTATATTTATGGCCAGACTGACTTTTATGTAATGATTTTATGCGATCGAGGTCAGTCGTGGCGCAGGCTCATAAGTACACACCCATGACCATACAACTGTCTGTGAGACTGGTTGTAGATTCGATGCCCACTCGGGGAAATTAAATATTTATTTGAGTTTATATTATCATTTCTTCGCTAAGGTGTAGAGTAAAAGCGCAGCATTGAGCTCAGCCATTCAAAACGCAATGCCTCCAAAATTCGGCGGAAATTGGCGGTGGCGGAGTGTCTTAACATTAACTTCCTTCCATCTGTTCTGGTGAGTGCGGGATACAGCGTGAAGCTAATTCATTATTTATTTTATGCAATTTAACAAAAAAAAAAACGCACTTGGGACGTGTTTGATCAAGTAATCGTTTTGACGACGAGGACTCCAAGTCCTCCGTCCACGTATCACCTCTGACAACCGCTAAATATTTTACGAATGAACTTAAAAGTTTTACAAAAATAAAGAAAAAGTAAAAAAACAAACACTGTTACACAATACAATTTGAATATTACAATAGTACATAAATATGTGAGCTTTGATACAGCCTTCCAAAAGGCATATAACGGGAATCTAAAAAAAAATTTTAAAATCCACAGCCAGTCTGGCAGATCTGTTTATTAAATTTTCGATGTGTGTACGTCACAAACGGTAGTGACGACTGTAATCGAATCACACTCCTGGATTCTACTTCTGTAAGCCTTTGTTATTTATTTTGTCAGTATACCGGGAGCTGTTGACTTCAGGGCGATTCAAAAGAGTTGTGGCTTTGATTCCCATTCGGGGGAACGCATTATTTTGAATTTTCTGCTCTGGTAACAGGATAAAGCGCGACGTTAAGTTCCGCCACTCAACATTTGATGTCTCGAATATTGGCCGGGGAAAAAAAGCGAGAAGCTACTTTTAATGTCTGTTCATATATTTAGAAAAGTGATAATAATTGTAATAAAAAGTATTTGACATATGGAAATCAACAGACTATATAAATATAATAGACTAATAATTATATATAATTTATTTAATAATTATATGTAATTTATTTTATTAATTTTTTATTGTAGATATAGATATGAATAATATTAGATTAATTTGTATATATATATATATATATATATATATATATATAGCCAAAAAATAATTTAATTTTGTGTTTCCCAATGCCCTTTCTGATATCTCTAAAAATACGTGCACAACATGTCACGATAATCGGTAGAGCAGTTTCGGCGTGAAAGTGTAACAAAAAAATATCCTTTATATACACTTACATTTATTTATAATATTAGTTGAATAAAAATGTACAATCTCTGCCTGGTAATTCGTTAGTTCATTCATTAGTGTTCCAACGTTTTATAATATCAAGTGTAAAAAAATTCGTCCAACCGTTGTTGCGAACTAAATAAAAACATAAAAGGGACCGAGTCCGTTGACGGACCATATAACAATGTGATTGGTTTGTTTTACGCGGAGTTTTGAAAACAAATGTTATTAAAGCAGTGTCCCGCGAGAATGGATTTTTTTTCCAATAACGTAAAAAAATATGATGAAGTACTGTGTTCACTTGACAATGGGAAATAAAGATTTAACTTCGACCTGTATCCCGCCTAAAGTGGGGTGGGCAAAGGGAACCTAGTGCTAAGACACACTTTTCGAGACATTGCGTATTGTGAAGGGAACACAACGTCGCGCTTTAGCTTATTATCGAGAACTAGAAAATTAAAAACAATCAATTCCTCGAGTATGAATCGAATCCACACCCGTCGCATTCGTAGTCAGATGCTGCGCCGCTGCACTCCGATGGCCACAATGTTTTTACGCAAGCCAAAATAATTATTTTTAGAATACTTACATCGTTCTTTAAAATTTGTGATTAGTTAGTAGTTTCTATGAATGACATCCCTCACAACAAATTTCGCTTAAATCGCGCTTTTATCCGCTCGTTGCAAATGCAATAACCAGAATTGTGTGGCACCCGGCTTATGGTATCAATTAGATGACGCATTACATACAATGTGTTGTGTTTGAGTGAGTGGATCCATGGATGTAATATGGATGTGATGGTATTATAAAGCAATCTCACAGTCCATGCCTATATCCGTTATTAATACCCGCATTAGAGGTGTGTCGCCGTGATTTGCAGAACATCGACTTTCTATTAATATATTATAAACGACAGTTCCCTAGACCCTGTGAGCGGGAACTCGTCACGTTTTTGTTGAAAAATTGGGTACTAAGTGTCTTATCATCGTATCGTCGTGATATACAGCGCGAAGCTAAAAAAAAATAGCCTATACAAAAAAACTGTAATCTTTAAAAAATCTTTTTCTTTAAGATACCAAGTTTATAAGATTATAAGATGGCATAATCTAGACTCTCTAATTTAATATTTAGAGGTAAAACCATTTCCTGCTCTTTGATGTCATACGAAAACTTAATTCATGTGCGATGCCGACGACGTTAATTGAGTTCAATTAATACGTTTAACGCCGTAAATCAATAACGGCGTAACGGCGTTAGGTTTGAAAGTTTTTTTTATGTTTATACCTAGTCGAGTTGTAGTTACTATATAAATCTGCTGTACTGATATGATCTGGGAATGTTCCTACTTTGTACGTATGATTGTATGTATGTACAAGTTAAGCTGAGATTCGAGTTGTAACTATCATTTCAATTAGTACATGTCGTTGTATTTTGTATGACACAGATTGTCTTGATGTACACATGTCAGCATGTTAGTCAAAAAAATATATAAAACAGTAGTACAGAGGTTTTACCGTCGACTAAAGTTATCTTTCGAGTCTATAAAAAGATTTTTGCGCGGCAAATTTGGTTGAGGCCAGTCGTGGCGCACGGGCACAATATACTCGAGATGAAATATATATTTACAATTTCTATTTCCATTTTTTCTTTCCGGTGTCGAGGCAAAGCGCGGCGTTGAATTTCGCCACTCAATAGACAATGCTTCCAGAATTCGGTAGAATGTGGGGAACTGAGTGTCTCAATACTAGGATCCCTCTGCCTACCATGCTATACGCGAGATACAGCGTGAAGCTAAAAAAGAAAAAAACGAATAGTCTCTAATCATGAATATCGTGTATGGCGAACCACTGCCGTTAGTGTCATAATAGAAAAAAAAATTCTACTTTGAAGTTTTACATCTTCATACATACAAGAAGGGCACTTACTGGTATTTAATTTACATGTAGGTATACATTATGTAATTCTATCCTTTCGTTATTTATTGTAGTCATTTAATATATTAATAATTGAATTTGCTGCGTTGTTGATGTATACTATAAATAACGAACTATGTAAATAAAATTATCACATCATTAAAGGCGGGATGCGGCTAAACGATAAAACGGCTCAAAAATTACATTAAAAGAAAACAAATCTAATTACATTGGTTTCGCCAACTAAGAGTTGACGTTCAGTACAACTATGTGTAGGACGTAGTAGATATCTTATTGTAGTTTAATGTCAGTTATTGTTTTAATATTCTTACCTATTACTTGTAATTAATTAGAAATTTAATTAACTGGTTATTCATTTATAAACTTTTTCTTAGCTTAACGCTGTATCTCGTACATAGCAGGGTAGGCAGAGGGAACATTGGAACCTAGTGTTTAAACACACTTCGTTATCCTCTTACCGCTCTATTTTTTGAGACATTGCGTATGGAGTGGCTCTCTTGTTGTTGCGACAAATAAATTAAATCTGCGCCCTCCTATCGCAAATATAAAGTTGTATTTTTTAAAAGCACATTTACTTCAAATTGAAAGTGCATTTGCAAAGATAGCTTTTAAATTTTATTTAATTTCCCACACGATATAAGGAATATGATAGTCGTGTAAAATAAACTGTCTTATTTTGTTTTTGAACATAAATGAAAAATTCATTTGAAGTTTTTATATCTTTACATCTTTCGTTTCATGTTTCACGTTATATCCCTTGCGGGTTAGCTAAAGAGAGAAACACTACTGTTTCCATTTCACTTTCGCCTCGTCAACCTCGTCAACTGTCAACGTCCACAATCAACCTCTTAGTATATGCATTCAGGGGGATCTCTTTTAGGATTTTTAAATATATTTTTGCGATTAATTACAATTGAATAATATAATATCTCAGATTAGATAACGAAAAACCTGCAGTTCGACGTATATAGATATTGAGTTTTACTGTAAGTCAAGTCAAGTAAATCAAGAGTTGAGTTCCGCCACTTAACATGCAATGCCTGCTTAAGTGTTTTGATAAGAACGGCGTGTCTCAGCAATAGGGTCCAAGGTTTCCTCTACTTAACCTGCCATGTGAGGGATAAAAAACGTGATGGAACGTGAGGGAAAAATGTACTATTCCCTAAACTGAGCATCAAACCCGCAACCATCACGCACAAACAATACCTAAGCCTACCTAAACCAATAACTTTCACCAGGCACAATATTCAATATTAATTATTATTTGACCATAACAAACAAGTGTCGCCCTATAAAATAAAATAAGTGACAAGACAAGTAGGCCGTCCGCCGGATGGCCAGCGTCACGTCTGTCGGCAACAACTGCAAGTTTTCATTGAAAATGTTCCCGCTCCATTGAAACAGGGTGCTACTGTGTACAATGTCTCATATTTACAAGAGTTTTATATATTGTATTTACTTTTATACTAACTCAGTTATTAATGATTTTTTCTAACTCTAGGCCATTGTGGCGCATGGGCACAAGGGCGTGACAGCGCAAAGTGGGGAACGGAGTGTCTTAACACTAGGTTCCGTCTGCCCATCAGGCTGTGTGCGGGAACAGCGTGAACGAACTTTATTTAGTAGGTTTAGGAGTGGGCAGAGGTGAGTGTGAACAAGTAAATATTTGAACTAAGAACCGAAATAGATTTGAATATTTCCGTTGTAATGGAAGCGCCGTCCAAGTTTCTCCGTGGTCTCCCGGAATAAAACCTATTGAATATTTATAGCACCAGATGAAACATCAACTTCGTACACGGCACAGCTCAAGAGGAAGTACTTACAGGGCACACTCTGAACCACAACTGAAATTGGCATAGGATTTTCCCAACTCTATAAATATACATGTTATATAGAATAAAAATAATAATTTGAAAGTGAAACCAAGTGTTTTCAACATATCCAATAACACGTTAGTTGCTTTTTTTTATATTTTCGCAGCGTATGTCGCCCGCCACCCACCACACACTAGCCCCGCTATCAAATGTTACACCAGTAGTAGTATACGACATAAAAATATAATATTATTATAGAAATATTTTTAATTTGTGAAACTTAAAGAGGAAATGTTTAACTTGCCGTTTTATGAATTTATATCCTCTCGACTTTTCAAACAGAAGTGTTAAGTAATATCTCATAGAAAGTTTTCATATATATCTATCATAGAAAATTGTTGTTGATGACCTTGTCGTTCTGTTTGTTTCTCTATATACTAGAATGCTAACGGTGTAGTTCTCATAATGTTTTTAATTACACCTGTTTTTTAGCATTTCCATATATTCTGCATTCTTCTGTAAGAAGTGTCAGACAGAGGGAAGCCACTCTGGCAACTGGCAAGACACTCCGCCCCCGCCTTCCGCCGTTGTGTATTGAGTGGCAGGCGTTTTGTTTTTTATCTGCGGCCTGAGCGACGAAATCAAAATTATTCCTCCAAGTGAGAATCGAACCCCCAATCATCCAGTTTACAGTCATACGCGTTGCCGCACCACAGAGGTACCTTTGTATACGCTTTTCATTAATTTATATTTTATTTAGATTGTAGAGTCCCGCTTCTCGGCACGTAATGCACGCACTAGGTCCCCCATGCTTGCCTTGGTTAAGGGCTAGGCTAAAAAAAATTTTAGTAGATAAATAATATTTAAGCAAAACCGCAAAAACGAAAAATAAATATTGACAGTAACAATATAAACATTCTATAGAGTCAGTAGATATGTTCATATGTATGGACATAGTCGAATACTAAACGCGGAACGGGCAACTATTAAACAGATGTTGTATCTGTACAAACAGCTCGCTCCTCTATTTGAACTCTTCCTGGATCAGCCTGCCATAGTTTACGTTTATATTTTATTATGATTTGAATATAGCATTCCGATAATATTTTAAATATTCGTGAGAATGGATATTTGTTCCACTTTTAAGCGAAATTCACTGAACGAATTTAGATTACAACTTTATATTTGTTATAGCTAACTGCTAAACGAGCTACGGTACGGTACACGTTGCATCCCGTATGCAGGTTAGTTAGATGGAAGCTACTGTTAAGACACTCCGCTCCCCGCGATTTGTGACAATTCTAAAGTCTGGAGTGGTGGAATATTAGAAATATAGAAAATAATATTTTATATTTAAAGAGGTATATAATACAATTTAATGACAAATGTGTATCGTTTTCTCCTTCAGATAATTGTGAAGAGTACTTCAGCGGTCTAGTATTTGTTTGCTGTGTGTCACGTACGCGATGGCAACTTTATTGTTTTGTTTTACATATATTATGTAGATTTATTACTTTGTACAATAGATATGAACTTAGATTTTTTAGATGCCGTGGTGGCGCAGCAGTATAGCATATGACTATATACGTCACACGTCATGGTGTTATAGTTTGCTCTAATGGGGGTTGCCGATAAATTGTTATGGGTTCCATATATCAACATGTTAAAAATTATAAACTGACTAAAATATATCAAATCTTATCTAACTATTAAGATAGTATTGATAGTATTCGCTTTTGACCTTTTCTATCCTCCATAACTGTTTATTTGAGAACACTTAGTCATAAATTTAATAAAATCGAACCCCAAACTTGAGTGCTTACGATCGAAAACTGCGCCACGACGCAGTACCTTCCATTTACAGACACAGATCCGTAGCGATTTAATTACAAGTATAGATAGATATAGATTACGTAAAGCTTAATTAAAATTATTCAAGAAATTTCTTCAGCAATAAATAAAAAAAGACCAACTCAAGCTCGTCTTAAGAATTGAAAACATGTAATTAAAGGATGGTCGCCCGCCCCCGCTACATCAATAGATATAATTTAACTACTTAGTTATTGCTTTATAGGAAATACTGTCCTGACGGAAAATTTTAACGAGGCCCGACATTTGAAGACACCGCCGAATACCGTGGAGTAGTACCGAAACTGAAGTTGGAAATGAAGTTTTTAGGCTTCATTAATGTGATAATATGAAGTTACAGATTCAACATCCCACAAATGTAGGTTTATACTTCAAATGCTTTTATACTTTCCTTTCAATTATGATATGAATGAATGAACACGCTAATCTCAGGAACCAAAAGTTTAATCCAAATTGAAAACTTATTTTTGTGTGGGATAGACAGTTTAACAATGAACTCACCGTGTTTCTACGGTCAAACTTATCTCGGACTATTTCCATTCGACCACACAGACACCGTAGTTAAAAATAGTAATGTTATAAATGAAGGGATAGCCTTCATTTGTTTGTTTTTTTTGACATGCAAAGTATTTTTTTACGCAATAGTTTTGCAGTGAGTCAACGTCGCTCATCACATCGATGTACCATGTCAGGGTAAGCAGTGCACCAAAAGCACGTTTGAGCTTATCGCTGTAACTCGCAGTCGTGTGCAATATGAGATGCCAGAGTTAAATAACGTTTTACTATAATAATATTGGATGAATAAGCGGTATTTGTGGATGGTTTTCGTATAAGCTTCAGCTTAAATATTATAATTATGTGTATATAGGATATGAATGTGAATAAACCAACTAAACTGTTCAAATTTATCAATATGGTTAAAATTTATTAATAGATTTCTACATTTTATATATTTTTTATTAGTTAATTATGTAAGTTTCTGACTTAAGTATCACTCCAAGCATTATATCTTATTATATATAAGGTTTCCTAATTTACTAAGATAAAGCACCGCGTCAATATCCTTTGAGATGTCATAGCAACGTCTCTAGATAATATCTTGCATATAGACCGAGTATTATAATTTAGTTAGCTGGTTTACAATTACATATCTTCTAGACTAGTTAAATACAATATGAAAGAATAAAACCTTAATTGCGATATTAGGTCTGTTTTGCACAACAAGTCTACCTAACAGGAATTCACAACTCCAAAATAAGTTTTTTTTTTCAGTTCACGCTGTGTCCCGTACAGGGACATACTAGGGACTCGCTCGTGGCTTCGTGTAAGTCACACCCTCGTGCCACTGCGCCACGACGGCCTCAAATATATAATAAATTAAAAAAATAAAGTTTAAAACTAAAACCCGACTACTAAATCAGATCTACAAAGTAGATACGAAACAAGAAAACAGTCCCCGCTGAATTATTATAAATAAACCAGCTTCGCGCTGTATCACGCACACAGAGGGTAGGGAAAGGGAACCTCGTGTTAAGACTCTCCATTCTTCAATTTACGCAGAATTCTCAACGATAGTCTCAACACTACGGCTCTCTCTGTGTACTCTTTTATATACAAAACATAAGATACGATTTTATATTTGAATATTCAAAGCCAGCAATTATATCCATATCTGAAAGGACGCATTCAATCGCACATAACGTGAATAGCAATATCCTAGAATACTTTATTGAATGTTTACCGGATTATATCTGTATCGTTTCTCGACAAACAGGCGTTGCCGTTATAAGACTCCATTCTCTGTAAATCTTCAATACGGTATAAGATGACAGTAGATTTAGTACATAACATTTATTTTTATTATATTTTGTTTTTCAGCTTCACGCTGTTTTTAAAATAATAATGTTATTATAAGCGCGAAATTAATTTAGACTAATAAATAAATAAATGTGAAGTTCAAGCGGGCGAAGCCGCGAGCGAGTCCCTAGTATATAACTATATGTTGTATCTACATGTGCAAAGTCGCCCCCACTGCAGACACGCAGTCTACCCCTCGACCAGAAACAATTCGTTTATCAACCATCCGCATTGCATCGTCTCCTTTATACTGGACATCGTATGAACGTTATACATATAGGCTAAGTCTATTTTTACTTAAATATGTAATTCAGTGAGTTATTTATTTCAATTATTTTCTTAGAAAATGTTAAAAAAATAACGTAGAGGAATTTGAAACCGCGCCTTGTAAGGGTCTAGTTAAATTTAAAAAAACCAAATCATATCACGTTCAAATATTCCTAATAAAGTATTTCTTTCTATATATCCTTTGTACGAAATTACACTTTTATAATGTTAGAAACACATGACTCGAGGAAGTGAAATATTTATTTACTTTTATATTTCCATTTCTTCGCATTGGTTGATGCCAAGGGCGGCGTTCTGTCACTCAACACGCAAAGTCTCCAGAATTCAGCAGAAAATGGGTCTTAACACTAGATATAAATATTAACTGATCGTATTAAATATTATAAAAAACTATAAGAACGTTTGAAATCTTCAAAATAAAAAATTGGCATGTATTTTTATTAGTAAAACCTTTCCTGATTTACATTACTAATGCTACTTAACACTCCGTTCCCCGCATTCCGTATGTAATGGAGGGTAGTTGTTGTATTTTTTAGCGTTATTAAACCGTCAGCATAAAAAATAAACAACAACCCAAGCCAAGCCCAAAAAAAAAAAATGTAAAAAAATCAATCGTCAGAAACAATTGAATCGCACAACTAAACTACAGCGGTTTAGCTGGCCCCGATAGCGTATATCGTACGGCCAAATTGCAGTGGCTGATATTGCCCACGCGAATACTGCGTTTGTCCGCAAAATATTTTGATGGGCCGCGTCAGCGTGGGCACCGCGCCTTTCACTACCGACTATTGACAATTGTAGTACAGATTTTGATAGCGAGAAAAGTGTGAAATTATTTACAATAATATTTTCGTTTTCCTTTGGGGCCGTGGTCTATTAGTCTCGTAATGTTTTCTTTGATCCAAATGGAATATCTAAACACTAAATTCCCAGGTTCTCTCTGCCTATCCTGCTATGTGCGAAGCACAGTGTGAAACTAAAAAAAAATACTTTTGCACCTATTAGAATTTTTATTTCTGTTGACGTCAATCGTTTCTCATGGATTTGAACGCTTTTTTTATCTTATACACAGTGACAAAATGTAATCGTAATTTAACCCCCAGATATTTGCGCGGTGGACAAATAAAAACAGTGGTCCAGCGAATATTGCTAGATAATCCTAGTGAATAGTAATATTGTAATATTTTTAACTTTTATTTAGGTAATATTTTAGAAATATACGAATTATATAATAAAATTAGAACAAATTAGATATGTAAATTAATGTCTTTTGAATGTGGTCAAACTTCATAGCAATAAAATCATAAAGCCAATGGCAAAGACTTTAATAAAAATAACAAGTTACACACTTTATATTTCGTACGTCTAAATAATGCTAGATTTTTTATTTATTTCTTGACCTGTGTTACCTCAAGTTATTAAATTTGCACGGATGCCCATCAAAAAGTAACTAATATAGTAAAAACCTAATAAGCCATATAAAATTGTCAAATTTTTAAAACGCCGTCTTGTTCTTGTAGAAGACAAGCGTGTGCGACTGTAAGCGCGACCGTTGTTATCCTGCAGAACGTGATCGTGACAGGTCTTGAATAAATAATTTATAAATATAAACAATATAAGCAAATAACAACTGAACGACTACAACCGTTCATTATATATATACATATATTACAGCAATATGAGGGCAATTATATTGATGTGTAATGCGTAGAACCGCAGGGTAGCTATAAATGACAAATTGAGTTAGCTCTACAGCTCTGTACTACTACTATACGTATAGGTATGGAGTATACGTAGATAAACGTGTGAACGCTAATGCGAATTTATGATGAAATATTGCGAAATCACTTATTAAAATGTAAATATTTTTTATTATTAATAAATGATTACTTTATAGGAGATTATTAAAAAAACCACAACGAATAACTTTGTTAAAGGTCTTCGTGGCGGTCTCTCCATCCACTTTCTGAGACATTAAGTGTTGAGTGACGAGCCTTGATTCCGCAGAGGGACGAAACGGAAATAATTTAACTTTTACCCTAGAACTTAGTGTTAAGACACTGTGTTAAGCTATTCCACTTCTCACTTTTTTCCGAATTTTAGAGCCATTGCGTGTTGAGTGGCGGAATTTAACGCCACGCTTCACCTCGTGGATTATGGATATTAAATATTTCATTGTGGAAAGAATGGAAATTCAAAGTGGGAATTGAACCTACAACTATCTCAATTACAGTTGTACGCTTGTGTCCCTGTGCCACGGTAGGCTCACTAATTTAAATGTAATTTTGTTAAAGTGTTTTTGCAAGACTTCAAATAAAAATCCACAATAATTTTATCTATAACATCCTGTCGATCCACTGAATAGATATCTTCGATGCTGTCATATCTTGTTCTTGTTAGAGGGAAATAGGCAGTCTCACAAATATCTGTCGGGTGAGTTAACGGAAACTTATCAGACGAGACAGCCGAGTAAAGTTTAGATAGTTAGGTTAATAATATCAATATTATTATATTAAAAGCCAAACAGCAAATAATGTAACATTATAATTACAAATGATATTTAAATTATTTTTTGTTTAGAAAACCAAACATTATTTTTCATTTATTATTATTTAAATGCATATTTTTCCAGAGAAAATCCCACTGTGGACCCAGAAAACCAAGTGTTAAGACATTTCGCTCCCCACGCACCGTCCAATTTACCAAAATACATGTGGGAACCAAGCTACGCTTCGACAATGAGTTGGTTTGAGTGGGAATCTGACGTTCGTAGTAGCGCTTGGCTTGGCGTTTGCATCATTCCATCTTTGTGCAGGTCCACGCTGCGTACGTACCATGGGCATGGGCAGGATTTATTTTGGACCCTCTGAAGGTATATCTTGGTGTGTGCAAACACGAAGCAAACATAGGTCATGATGGGACGAATGCAAGTTTTGTATAAGTCGAAGTGCAGTTGAATTGAGATAAGTTTCTGACATATACGCATTTCAATCAAATTTAGAAATGTATTATTTATCGGAAAAAAATACAGCTCGCTGTATCCCGCAGACAGCAGGGTAGGCAGAGGGAACCTAATGTTAAGACACTCCGTTCCCCACTTTCCGCCAAATTTTGGAGTCTGCGTTGAGTTCCGCGACTCATCATGCAATAAAAAAATACGTTATGTTTATTTTTAACTTGAAGTTATAAGTTATTTAACATAAAATGGAACGTATATTTTTGAAACTTACATGCCAACGAAGCCAAAGACTCGAGCAGCTATTTAATTTAAATCTATCTCATAGAATCAAAACATGAACTTGATTAATTAAGACACAAAATTAGGTTGAAATATTAGAAATTTAATTAACACGTATGAAAACCCCAAGGAATTCGTCGATATGGACGTAATTAGAGTATAATGGAAACGAAATCATACCAACACGACATTCGCTTCGATCCGACATAGCGGGTCTACCAAAAATGTGATTATCTGACGATCCTCGTTTCATACTCATCGAGTAATGGCAATGGCATTTTCTGTTCTGTAGCCGCTACATATTTGAATATTTCGCAATAATTAGTGGTGCGATTTCCACTTAGGGTAGTAGTCGGTTCGATGCTAATTCAATGCAGAATGCATTGCAGCTAACTCGATGCAAAAAAATGCAGAATTATGTTAAATAAAAAAAAGTTCCTTATTATTATAAATATTTAGTATAAAAGATGCGATCTCTTGGTACGATATGAGTCAGTCAGAGTCAGTATAATTGTCCGATTCCGTGAGATATACAGAATGACAGGTATTAGCTACGATGTCACGGTAAGAATGAAGAAGAACATCCTCACTACTTTGGGCACGTCGAGAGATGAAAAGACAAAAAATATATGTGAAGGAAGCGTGAGTGGTAAGAGACGCAAGGGGAGCCGTCGGTTGCCTACCATTGATACGATGCCTACTATGATACTGGAAGATACGAGGAAGATCACGTAAAAAGCATGAGGACCCTCGGAGGACATGTATGAGAGACTGTAACTCCATTTCTCCCAGTTATCCGATAGGTATAAAGAGTGAATCTAAAACGCATGGTTTTTTAAAGTTTTTTGAATTCCTGTTCTTTTACTAAAAAGTTTTTACTTTGAATTTGTTTTTTAGTTTGACTTCAGAATAGCTAAAAGGAAATACGATTACAAAGGAAGATAAAATGAAATATCATGTTAAAGGAGTGAAATGAAGGAATAAAAATAAATGTACAATTGAAAAATTTTGCGCATTTAAACTTTTATCGTACAACGTTCAATGTGACAAAGGACTTACTTACATGTGACAACAATTTTAATACTTTTTGTTTACATGTCGAGATGCGACGCGACGTGATAAAATATTATTAGTATATTATATATTCAGAAAATTTAAGAGAGACTTTTTATTTAAATGTAACTTTTGCAAATATTCAATACACTTTTGGGGCAGTCAAGACGTAGAATGTAGTGGGTGGATAGAATATCGCTTACTTAAATATTATCATTATATGTAGAATATCAATTCTCGATTTGGTTCTAGAGTTGGATTTACATTATATAGTAGTAGACATATATTTTTCATTAAGACAACTAATTTATAATAATGTTAATAAAAGCTGACTATATAAGATAACACCGTTACACAATGAATGTACAGCTCAATTACATGAAGTACTTGAACTTATACACAAGTAATTTATACATATATATATATATGTATATATATAAGGAAAAAAAATAGCGCTTCTAAAATACAAAACATACATCAATTACGTAAATTCAAAAAACGAAATGTCATCCTTCCATTGTCATATTATATAATATAATATTTAAACTAAATGTATAGTCCGGAAAGACAGTAAAGTTTCCTAGGACGGTCCTTCAAGTCGGCTATAATAATAACTACTCAAATTGAATTGGCTTCCACGAAAGTAATATACTTAAACCGTTGCACTGTGATCTTAAATATACAATTTTGTTAACATTTAATTTCTTTTTCAGCTTCACGTTGTATCCCGCACGTAGCAGGTTGGGCAGAGGGAGTCCAGTGTTAACACTCCACTCCCCACTTTTCGCCGAGGAGGCATTGCGTGGTAAGTAGCTGCACTGAGCTACTTACTTTACGCAGGAGCGAAGAAATGTAAATATTTCGTTACTTCGAGTTTCTCGATATTTATGTTTTTTTTAGTTGATTGCTAGTTCAGAAAATGAACATTTTTATTTTCACACATCTAACGAATGTTTGATATGGTTTGACATAAGTACTTAACCACATAATCTTACCTGCACATATGTTGTAAACTTTGTACCCGCTTGAACCTCGACACCGGATAGAGCAGTTGCACTCTAACCGGGCCGAGAACAGGTCGCAAGTTCAAAAAGAAGAGGTATCGCCCACTACGAGATGTCTCCACCGCGTTCTCGATGAACTCCACTATGGTCTGCGCTTTGAACATCGTGCAGCCGCCGAAACAGAAATTACCTGGAAGGAAGGTCTGCTTGAAATGTTTGTTTTAATACTTGTCAAGCAAAGACGGTTCAAAATATATCGTTCAAAATTCCTTAAGTAGAAAGCAGTATGAATAAACACCCGGCTGTCTCCGCCTACAGACGTTAAATACAATTTTCTCAAATCGAAAAATAAAGTATGTACAATAAATAAAATAAACTCAATTCACAATTTAACACAAAAAAAAAACACGACTATTCAAAATGTAAGCTATAAAACAAGTCGTCGTATCAATAAGGCCTCGTCTAAAACCGCCGCCGGATTATATCCAAGGCCGTGCACGTCACCGTCACCGTAGACACAATGTAGCTCCGTAACTCCGTAGCCGTAGCGGCGTTGCTATTTTCGCATAACGAATAACGAAACGTGACAGCCGTTAAAGTTGCATTCTAATACCGAAGCCATGTTATATTAATACGTGGGATTAAGACGAACGAAACGTGGACTTTAAAATTGTTAGCTTATTCTTTTCTTAATTTTTTTTTCTGTCAGAAAAGTGAGAAAATTGTGAATTAGCATTTTAAACTTCGTTTTGGTAATATTTTTAACAAGGCGTTGTCTTAAATGGCAAGATATGTTCATAATATACATAGAGTCTATAAGGGATTAATAGGTTCTTTTTCGCTATTTTACGTGAGGTTTATTTTATCTATCTTCAGTTAGTTAGTTAGTATCCTTGTTATTCCGAAAAACATGTAAAGAGAAACTCCAATGAAATATACATTTATAAATTTACTCAAAAAGCAAACTCCGTACAACTGAACTTTTCTAAATCACTTACTAGTCTTTTATTACATGTGAATTTTACCCCATAAGTTTTATACAGCCACGTTTTAATCAATGTCAAATATGCTAAAACTTTAGGAAATAAATTGTACGTTCCAATGGAATGTCATAATAACTTCCCATCTGCTATCCCGCGGGGAGAGTACTGTTTCCCCGACTTTTGATTTTCTAATTTTTCCCTTAAGTAGAAATTTGTATTTTTGTATTCCTTTGTAGTTGCGGATTGGGAGGATAGTTTTAATATTAAAGAAACATATTTTTTCTATTTCGTTGCTTAATTGAAATGGATGTTATTATGTAAATTGTAACTTTGTTGAATTATTATAATTTTATAATGCTGATTTTTTTTCATAAATTCCGTGTATTTGTTTTTATATATAGGTACACTATAGGAACACTCCACCTATATGACAACGGAAGTGTCCTAATGGGCACGGAGTGGTTCAACATTTATTATTAATAGAAGTGGTTCAATATTTAAACAAATAAACCGATATAGTACTCTTCTAAGAAAATGGTATTATTTCCAGTATACCCAGTGTCAATCCCATTGCGGATAAAGCTTAATAGAAACGCTTGATCGGTTTTCCCGTCAGCGGATATGAGACGACGTCTATATATATTACTAGCTGGTTGAATTATGAAAGATAATTAATAGCTGGATTAGGTACGTGGCTATAAATTGGGTATATTTAAAATAGGCGGTTATATATTTTAATTTAGTATTTTCGACTATAACATTAGAAAGAAATGTTGAAAATATATGTTTTGAATATCTTTATAAGAAAATTATCCACTAGAGGAGGTGAAATTAAATTAAATATGATCTTTTTTTTACTCCTTAGGATCACGATCGAACCCACAACCATCGCGCTCGCAGCCAGACGATGTACCAAAGAAAGCTACAATATCTTTATTTTAGTACTTATTATAAAAAAAAAAATATTGAGTAACCACATAATACTTGATGCAGGTAAATAAATTATGAAGGCGACGGTGGCCCGCAACAGGCGGGCCGTCCACCGAGGCGTCGTAGTGGTGTGCGCGAGCGATCCTGTGGCGTCTCATTTTGGTGGAAGAGGGTTTCCGCTGGGTTTTAGTGGGTAGGATCGGATTCACCGGTGAGATTAGGTTCGCAAATTCCCCATGACTACCCACCCTGCTAGGTACGGTATAAATTTTTAAATGTATGTACTGGGATGATCGCCTGTTATACTAAATACACGTATTTAGCGTACTTGCATAAATACTTATTGCTATTTGTTGAATTTAACTAAGTATATATATTTCAGGACGAACAGAGTAAAGTTTACCAACTCAAAGTTTCTGTTGTATTTCAGCACAAACGCTGACGCTGTTTAAATTTCACAATACAATTTTATACTTTATTATTTAATAGTGATAGATTTCAGCAGATAGATTGCAGATAGTTAAAACTTACAAAAATGAACCATTTCGTTTTAAAATTTGTTCCATAACTATTAAATGTTTATTATTTATTTTTTGGCATTTTTCACGCTAATAAAACACGGAAAGAAGAAAAATTACAACAGCTTTTATTTATTGACTCTACCATAAACGGAATTTGAAACCGCGTCTCTTATAACCAGCGGTCTTACCGCTAATCCACAGGCGATTGCATTTGTACAAGAATTGAAATTATTTTAATATATATTAAAATTTAAATCACCAATTAAGTAAAAACCATGTTTATTTGTAGAAAAAACGATATAAATAGGTAATTCAGAGGCTTTCGAAACCATGTTATATCTGCATCGTTTTGCTCAAGATTGTTTTTCAGAGGTATACCAGGCTGTTCCGGTTAGCCACCTGCCAATCTCAGATATCGATATAGATTGAAATTATGACCACAGTGCGTAATTAACATTTAATTGTCTATTTGACATTTAATTATCGATCGTGTTGACCCATTTTGTGTGTTATTGTATAGATATATGTAGTTTTAGGGAAATATTGATGTTATATGTATATCGGTAGCAGTAGTCTTTTATTTGTAATGTATGTTCTTATTTCTTGCCAGATTTCATAACTGTACACCCCGGTCCATCCACGGGTTTCATACAAAATTCAGTAAAAACGGTGCTAAAATACTACTACTAGATCTCGAGATAAATGTGTTGTCCATATGTAGGTCTTGACAGCGTAAGGATAACGGGTTCGTTTTTCCTTTTCAGGTAAGAAATCCTAAAAAAACAGTTACGCTTATATATTATAACTTATAGGTATATATCTATTTATTCTTATAACTATTAAATAAATTATAGTCTTTAAAATTCCGAGAGCGTCCTACATTCTACGAATAGTTTTGGTCAGGTCGATATTTCAGGTAAGGTTTCAAGACATGTTACTGTTAGGTCTATTTTTAAAGCAGACAACTAGTGTCATATTCAATATATATATATATATATATATAACTCATGAAGAACGACAAATATACAATATCAACTCAGTAACTGTATTAAATGAAATTGCATACAATGTACATCCCACGCCCATTTATACTGTATCTATTAATATTATAAAGCTTAGAGTTTGTTCGGTAGAGAGCGCTTAGGTCAGGTACTCTTTAAAAACTATTTTGTATTGTTTATTTGTATTGACATCATTTGTTATACGTTACGATATACCCTCGAACACTTAGAATGTGTCATATAATTTATTAACTTCGCGCTCTATCCCGAACACAGCAGAGTAGGCGAAGGGAATGCTGGAGGCATTGCGTGTTGAGTGGTACAACTCAATGCCTGCTTCGCCTCGTTACCAGGTCGAAGAAATGGAGACAATAAAATAATCTTTTCCACCAGTGGTAACTGAACCTACAATCAGTCTTATTTACAGTCACAGGCTCCTGCCCCTGCGCCACGACTGATCTCAGCCACACAACTCCCATTCGTTTACATTTAACCACTACGTCGAGTCACAGTCTAATATATCTATATATATATCCTCATCCGAATCTCGCAAAATGTTCAGGTTTCGTGCATTGCCTAATCACGCTCCATTTGCCGGGAGGCAGGGAGGCAGGGAGGCAAGCAGGCAGGTAGGTACGTCAAAACCAAAACTAAACCTTTCTATCAAATTATTTGATTTGCGGTAGCCTTTGTGTTAGGACGGGGTCCAATTAACAAGTCCACAATGTGGCTTCCCAATCCTATACATGTATGAATCGTACGCCTCACCGAGTTCCACTTGAATTTACTGGACTGATTGTGATGGAGCTGTTTTTGTATGGATTCTAAATTATTTTACGACTGGCCGTGCCCGCGGTTTCCTTTGCATAAAGAAATACTTACAATGTTTTTTGTGTAAACTGATTGAAATTATAACAAACACTAAATGTTAAAGAAAGTTTGCTATTGTACGAGTGAAAACTACATTTTAATCGTATAGGACAAGAAGACAAGAATTTTAAAATCATCTTTTAGTAATATCTTGTAAAGACCCAATATTTTTTTCCATATATCATCCAGAAAGACAGCAATCAGCTACATATTTATTTTATCATATTGTCAGGGTCTGGAGAGAGGGCCTGGGAACCTAGTGTTAAGACATTATTCTCCATTAAGACAGTCCCATTCCCCACCTTCCGCCAATTTCTCGAGGCACTGAGTGTTGATTAAATGAAAATATAATATTAAATATTCTATACACCCGAGTAGAAATGGAACGTCAATGCTTAGATATATCATATTTCAACGACGTTTTATTTTTTATCTCTAACTTTTGAATGTAAATAACATTTTATTTTTTATCTCTTACTTTTGAATGTAAATAACATTCAAAAGTTAGAGATAAAAAATAAAACGTCGTTGAATTAATAAATATTAAAACTGTCCACTTTTTTGTAAAGCTAATAGAGCACTGTAAAGTTCTAATAGAAAAATATAATTAAAAACTTGACACTAGAGCTAAAATGATATTCTTTGTTTTTTATTGAGCAAGTTGGCTACCACTTTATAAAAGTTTTTTAATTTATTTAAATAAAATTATTCACTAGAAATTATAGAGGTCATCGTTGCGCAGCGGCACAAGGGTGTGACTGTAACACGACGGTTGTGGGTTCGATTCCCATTCGAGATTGTCAAATAATTAGTAGTACGTACATATTTCTATTTCTTCGCTCTGGTGTTGAGGCAAAGCGCGGCGTTGAGTTCTGCCACTCAACACGCAATGCCTCCAGAATTCGGCAGAAAGTGGGGAACGGAGTGTCTTCACACTAGGTTCCCTCTGCGTACCCTTTCGTGTGCGGGATACAGCGTGAAGCGTGGTCCAGAACCCGGAGAAAGTCGCGAACGAAGTGTCTTAACACTAGGTTCCTTTTACCCTGCTGTGTGCGGGGTACAGCTATTAAAGCTGTTTTTTTTTATTATTGTATCTTTACTAATATTATAAAACCGACGAGTTTGTTCGGTTGAACGCGCTAATCTCAACAACAAATGTTTAGACGAGAGACAAAGTTTTATCATATAAAACAAGTCGAATATTTAAGTTGAGTTAATAATACCAGAAGGATTTATGGCCACGCGGCACCATTTTAATAAAACCGCTTGGACTGTAGATAGATACGTATTTCTGTTTGCATAAAACACGGCTCAAACGTAAGTGCGATCGACGACACAACTCCGCAGGCGCATTTCTCTGAATGCGAAATTAATTAAACGTTTTGTATATGTTCCCTATATATATATGAATGAGAAGCGAAAAGGCAGTCTGAAATTGTATAAATAGATGCCGTCGTGGGGCAAGGACGGTTGCGGGTTTCATTCTCACTAGAGGGAAGAATGGTTTCAATTCTTGATTCTTTTTCCTTTACAGCTTTGGTGATAAGATAAAGTGCGGTGTTGAGTTCCGCCATCCAACTCGGATAATATAGCCTAGATAATTGGGCGTAAATATTATGTCTGAACACAGAGCAAAACATCAAAATCATTCACCCGTAAGTAAATCCAGTGGATTGAATCCTATAATAACTGATTTTAAAATAATTATATTTAATGTAATATAAATGCTCTTTAAAATCTGTAATATTTTAATCAATAAATATAAGATTATTTAAATTAAACTCTTTGAAATGAGCAAAGTAATATAAAAATGTCGGTTATGACAGGCCTATAAGAAAACTACTATTGGTTTCTACAATTTAATACAAAAAATATTATGGAGCGACGAGTAAGTGTCAACGAGAAAGCATCTCTAAGATGCGTCAATTCAAAATTCAGGAAAGAAAATAACGTCTTTCATCTGATATGAGTCAGGTAAAATTATGAATCAAGAAAACGACTAATATGAAAAGAGCTTCAACCTTGACATTAATTATTAGTTAATGTTATAAAAAGAAATCAGAATGGTAAAATATAATGTTTGGTCAATTTTCCTCATTATATTAGGATTTACAGAGGATAAATATATTAAAGAGAATCTTCTCTTTTTTCACTTAGAGATAGCCTCTATGCTCAATTGCTTAAATATCGTTTCCGTTTCAGAATTCTAGACATCCGTACAATTGCGTGGCGGAGATTAACGCAGCACTTCGTCTTCACCAGAGCTAGCAGAGATATGAACATAATTTAAATATAAATATTACCATGAGGATCGATGATATATAATAAGAATAAAATATTCTAATTTCTAATAAATTTCTAATTCTAATTACAAAATCTGAAATAAATTTTATATACCTCACAGTTAATAGAAGTTTTTATAAATTGTCTATTGCAGTGCGAAAACTAATGTATGAATTTAAAATTTCATCGCAACTGACACTATCCGGTAAAACTGTAAATTTTTATTTTTCATTGGTCATCCAAATATGTATGAAATTTATTTTTGTGCTTTTATTTTGTTAGTGAAAATTGAGAGAAAAGAATTTTCAATTTGTTTGATTTTGAATGTAAACTTTACTTTGATATTATATTTATAAACTTATCATTTTTAGCCTAGTATTAAGAGACTCCGCTTTCTTACTTTCCAGCGAATTCTGCAAACTCAACAGCGTGCTTTGCCTCGTTACCAGAGGGAGCAAATGAAAACATTAATTATTTAATTTTCTCGAGTGAGAATCGAAACCACATCATGTGCGCGCCTATGTTCCTAGCCCACGACTGGCCTCCATCATGTTACCTATAACACATATAATATCATTCACAATTTTTCGACCACTAAAGTATCATAAAAAAATCATGTAAAATAACCAACATTTTACTAAGATAGTGCTGGCATTCATTAAAAAACATTCGAAATGTAGTTAGTAAATATAAATGACAGGTATTCAATGGGTGCCAGTAATAACTAGACTAACTAAATATACGGTGGAGAATACAAAGGAACGTCCGTCCAAGTGTCAACGTTGAGCTCTATAAAAATTAATTATATGTTTTGTTTTTTTTTTAACTTGGCACGTCTTGGAGATTTTCATTAATAAATACATACATATATTCTTATACTAGGCAACGGCCGCACCTTTGTTTGCATGGACGTTAAAGGGAAAAATAGAAATAAAATTGAAAAGATTTTTATCCCGTTTCTATAATACTTTAGGAAATGTCTCCAATTTAAGTATTAAGGACTACGTTGAACTCGTAAGAATATAGTGCATACCTGTATATCCACCAACAAATAGTCGGATGGAAACGACCGAGCGAGCCGACAGAGTTAAAATGAACTCGCTTGAACACTTAACTGATACGATCGTTCAATTCTCACTCCAGGCAACATTTACAATAAAATATATTTTCTGATTATTTTAGGTCTCTTCTGCCTAAAAAGCCTCAAAGAACGAGTATATAACAACAAATTACCCTGGTCATGCTCTATCCTGACGTGCCTCAGTCCATTCAATTTGAAGGTTAGAGTGAAGATGTAATGATCGTCGCTGCTATCCCGCACTATGAAGGAACCGTCCGGTTCGTTTGAGAGGATCTTCTCGGCAGCCTCGACGGATATTGGGCCCCAGTACCAGCCGTACTAAAAAATAAATTTTTAATTAGTAAAAAAATGCTTATAATATAGTTTATTTGTAAGTCTCTGGGAACCTAAAGACACTTAGCGCCGCGCTTTGCCTAAAAACCTCCGAGTGGGAATCAAAGCCAAGACCATCGCGTTTATGCTCGCAAGCTTGTGCTGCCTTTTTAATACATATTTATATATTCTATTATATGTATATTGTTTTGTGATGCATGGCTTACATTTTCAACTCTCAACTATTTAATTTAGTGTTATGGTTAACTGTAAATTGTCAGTCAGACACTTATTAACGGAAGTTTATTGATATCTGAAGTAGCAACCGACTAATATAAAAATATTCAAAGACAAAACAAGTGAAAGTCTCTCTATAGTAAACAAATTCTTATTTGTACACTACCAAAAAAAACAATAGAAAATCTGAGCTCTTCTCCTACAAGAGACACAAATGGGTACAAAATCCTTACCGATCTTATAATTTGCAATTCATTATTCCCTTTGAAATACTGCAGATAGCGGATTCGTCGTCATTAATCGTATTGTGGGTGTAAGATTCTTATCGGAATATAGCATTTTATCCAATAAGTCATTTTTAGCCACAATCTGGCGACTGTAAACTCGACAGATTGTGGGTCCGATTCCCACTCGAGGAAATAAAATATTTAACATTTTCATTTCTTCACTCTGGTAACGAAAAAAATTCAAGACGTTTTTGTAATAGTTTATTTATATGTTTCGGATTAAATTATGTTTATTTGTTAGGACTAGAAATCAGATCTAGCATCACGTTCCGCTTACCAACACGCATTGTGTCTAAAATTGTTGAAAAACTGAATATGAATGACCTACATTGAAAAAAGAGTATCATAAACAAATTTCTTACAAATGGTGAAAAACATAAACTATAGGGATTCGAACTATAGGGATTCAATTAAGCAAAATTTATACAACACTACATATATTTCACGAAATATTTCGATTCATTCTGTATATTATATACACCTATATTAATATACATTATAAATCTATTCATAATTGGGCTCTGTGGTTAAATTCTGTGCAACATTGGTCGCAGTAGATTGAAATACAACTGAACGTCGAGCCCAGATCGATTACATAAAAAAGAAAATAACTTGAACAAGAATCGAAACCACGGCCTTTCAGAGAAGCCATCCGGCTAGGTCACGATGGTCTCAAATACTCACGAAATACCTGTGTATATAGGTAGCAAGAATAACGAATATTCAGACCGAACAAAGTTCACTGTAAGCTTTGTTAGTGATGCCCTTCAATCCGATTATATCAGATAAGAGTGGATCGTTCCGATTTTATTCTTATAAGCTTTTTATTTCCTTTGAAAGCTTGTGTATTTTTTTGTATTTGTACCGTCATACGAAAAACGGAAACCTGTCGTCGTGTTCTACTGTAAGCACGCCAGGTTGTGGGTTCGAGTCCCACTCGAGAAAATAAAATATTTCATATTTTCATTATACTAGCTATGTTAACGAGGCAAAGCGGGACGTTGAGTTCTGCAACTTTATAAGTCGACGGAAAATTGGGAGCGGTGGTGACTTAATAGGAACGGCAGCTATTTAGTGAGTGTGAATATGTTTTACCTTTGAAATAATTACGTATTTGTATTAATAAACCCTATTGTTAGGCACAGGTTCAAGTGCTGCTACGTTCAATCTATATAGTTTTACTAAAAAAATATTTATCTTATTATTTTATTTCTAGCTTTTCTCTACAGCTTTGTCCGCGGTCAACAGTTGTATACGGCACATGACACATTTTAGTGTCACAGATGATCAAAGGGCACAGTGGGTTAGATCGAAACGACTAGAGAGATGTAATTCACCTATCCTATACACAAAGATTCAACGAATTCGAACTAGTAGTTTCTGAAAATATTTTACATTTTTTACATTTTTCTTATATATTTTTAAATAAATATTTATTAGACACGATATTAAAGGGAAGAAACACATTTAGAACGTATTCAAATTTTAACGTAGTACGAGTTGAAAAAGACGCGACTGAAACTCAAACCGTATAATAATTATAACTAGTTTTATAGTAAACTCTACAATTTAAATAATTCAAAATCTTAAGATTTTATAAATATAACAATATTCTGATTCTAAACGGTGGTTGTATTAAGCTTTTCATCTGAAGTAAATTAATTTACTTGTTGAATAATCCTTGTCGGTCTTCTACTTAAGGTAAATTGTATTTAATAAAATATTTTTTTAATCTACAAACTTTTCAAATTTTTCTGGTATTAAGACAAAGTGCGGCCTTGGGATCAGCCACTCACAAGGCAATGTCTCAAAAATTGGGCGAAAACTGGGAAGCAGAGTGTTTTAACCCTAGGGTTCTTCTGCCTTCCCTACCATATGCGGGACACGGCATGAAGCTAAATGAAAACTTTTAAAATACTTACATCTTTCACTTTCTGGATAGAAGTCGCAAAGTCCATGATGGTATCTTCTTCGTTGGCCGATCGTCTGGAGTTCGAAGGGTGAGGGGACTGCGGTAACGGGGGCAGAGCCCTGCGGACTGCCGCCGGGGGGGACTCCCGACCGACCCTCTCTACACTCTCACTATCACTGGTCCTTCGCCACCGGAACAGATTGCAAAAACTCTGCTTCAAATTCATCGACAGGATTCGTACTGGCGACATCTTCACTTTACCACCCTGACTAGTCTTCTTTCCCTTCTCTTTAGTCTCCTCGACCACACTAATTTCTTTTGGAGTAGCCTCTTTATGCTTCTTAGTTTTAGTACTTATGCTGAGTGTATTTTTGTTAGCTTTCTTATGGTTATTGTTCGTTTCCACCGATCGGGAAATATCGTTGCTCTCTTTTAAGTACACAGCTGTGTTCGTCTCCTTATTGCTATGTCGCATGTGGATTCCGACGTTTGTTACAATGGTATTACCCTTCTTGTTGATTGTATTCCTGCACTCTGAATCGCTCGAGCTCGAATACAGCGTGTGCAGATACTTCCTCATTTCGCGTAAAGTCAGATGAAGCGAATCTGTATCGGAATCGGTAACGTTCTTCTTGCATGAGGAACTTGGTAAGCTATGTCTTTTGGTTTTAGTATCTTTATGTCTGGTTTCCTTAACTTTATACCCTCTATCGGGAGCGGCGGTGACGACGATGCTCTGGGAGTTGCTCTTAGCTCGTCTCCGGTTATTCCTCTTCTTGGGCTTACCCCTCCCGCTACTGTGACTAGGTCGGACCATGTCGATGGGGACCGCGTAGATATCGCTATCGAACGGCACGTTGTACATGTCCGTAATGTCTGAAGTTTTCGCCGAGAGGGTATCGTGCGATATAGCCTGGGTTATAAAGCTCGAGTCGTCTGTTTGGAACTGGGTTACGAGGGAATTATGACTACTGGAGAGGCGGGAAGACAGGGAGTTCCTCGACGACGGCCGCGTCCCCCGGCACGGGCTGAGATGTAAAAGTCTCGGGCTCGCGAATCTATGGTTGAGACATTGCCGACGTTCGTAGAGGGATTCGGTCTTCAACTTCCTCGGGTACAACGGGGAGACGTGTCTCGCCGTCATTGTTATTTCTAAGCTCGATGTTTTAGATTTATTAATATTATCACTGGTAAAAACAACTGATGGAGGCACGCACACAGCCAAACATTTACTAGGTGAGCCCACGAAGGCGGACACACACTCTACACTTGTGGGGAGTGGGTTATCCTGCAACAATGTTTTCCTTGTTATTGACTAGTACTTCTATTTCCAGAAGCGAATGCTTGTACTGTATTACGTAGTGGATTCTATGATTCGTACAATGTGAATAATGTTGCCTTATCTCAAATATTATTTGAATAAGATATATGTACTTCAGACAATTTTACAGTGATATTAATAAGAAGTAAACTTTAGTACACGGAAAAGAAACTATTTCTCTTACTTTACTCTTTTAACTTTATTTTAGTAAAAGAAACTAATAGTATGCAAATTTCCTAATTTCTAAACCGAATATTTACTATTGTCGTTTTCTCGCTTTGTTGTCAAGGTAAAGCGCGGCATTCACTTCTGCCACTCCACACGCAATGCCTCCAAAATTCGGCGGAAAGTTAGGAACAGAGTGTCTTAACACTAGTTTCCCAGGGTGTCTCTACCTACTCTGTTATGTGCAGGGTACAGCATTTATCTAAAAAGAAGCTATTGAACAATTTTCTTATTTTCAATTTTTTCCGAATTTTAAGAAAAATCTATTTAAATTGAATTTATAAAAATCTTACTCTGCTTTTCTAAATTTAACTTTGGTTTACCTTTTATCAAGCGATCCAAAATATGAATAGAAAATTGAAGAATAAAATTAAATCACCATTAAAATATTTATTAAATTAATGAAATTCATATTGATAAATTTATTAGCATCTACAAAACAAAATAATCAAATCTATAGATACAAACTCCCAAAAGCTTACCAAAAACTTTATGAAAAAATCAAACTCTTAATAAAAAAAACATCCAAAAACTTACCTGAAATTCAGGGGGAGGTTCAATGGCAGTGACAATCACTTTGGCCGGACCCTTCTTTACAGTGTTAAAGAAACCACCGCACATACGCTCGGAGGTTTCTGTCGACTCGCAGAGCGACAGCGACCGCTCATCGAAGTCGCTCTCTTGCAACTGCACATTAAAGGGCAGAGATGCATATATACATACATACCTACACACATGCATACACAGTATTTATATGTGGTACTGTGTTGTTATACAAGGTGTACTATCAGGAGCAAACAAAGGCACGGCGTTCCGAATAATTTCTATTAAATTCAACTTTTTAAATAAAACAAAAAAATTGGTTTTTACATGTCAACGATTTATATTAATATTATAATTTATAATATAACATAATGTAAACACGTTCAAAATGAGGGAGTGCTGGGTGTTAATTAATTAAGCTTATTGTGTTTGCGGGATTATTTTCGACAGTTGATTCCATCGCCAACACTTACTACGTTATTACGGATATATCGTATTACGGGTTATCAAACGATTTATAAATGTCTCGATCGTGTGTTAACATTGTTTAAACTGTTTGTTTTAATTTTTTTTTGCAAAGGGAATTTGGAAACCTAGTGTTAAAACACTCTTTTCTCATTAAAACGCTTCCGTTTTCCACTTTCCGACGAATATTGGATGCATTGCTGTTGAGTGGAGGAACTCAACGCCGTGCTTTGCCTCGTTACCATATTTAATTTAATATGCACATTATTGTGGTTATATTATTTCGTAATAAATATTTACAGTAGGTACTAAGAAAAATTAACTAAAGCAATGTTTTTAAATATTTTTAAGTTATATTAGCTTTAAATATTACAATCATAACAATTAATATTTACATTTATATTTTCTTTTATTTAATTGTATTATAGAAAAATATGTTGCATTTAAATTTACATTCGCAGTTTTTACACTATTAGTTATAAATATCAATATTATATATTGCACTGCCAGGTTTGGTTTTCATTCTTTTTAGCATCTAGCTGTACTTATCTCGCATAGAGTAAGATTAACAGAGGGAACTTAGTGTTAAGACACTCCGTTTCCCACGCACCATCTAATTTTAGAGCCATTGCGTGTTGTCGGAACTCAAAGCAGCGCTTTCATCTTGTTACCAGAGCGATAAAATAAAATAATTAATTCGCCCAAGTGGAAATCGAACCCACAGCTGTCTCGTTTGTAAATTTCCAGCATTATATTAAATTTCTAAGTGGTTATAGCATATATAGCAGATCATCTTTATTACTGCCTCCGCGACTTCGATGGTGCATTTTTAAGACTTTCATGTTTTTCTCCTATATAGTAAGGAGAGCAGACAGAAACTAATATCAAGATAATATGTTAGGCAATTTCTGCTCATTACCATCAGAGATTAAAAAGTTATCATTTATGTCGTTTAAATATCGTTTTATACACATGTATGAATATAAGTATGTATGAATGTGCCAGGTTATTCTGAAATTTTATTTATCGTGATGTTTATACAATTCAAAAATGTTAAAAATACAAAATTTAGCATATATATGCGGTTTTATAAATGGTTTCTGTCACTCTTGTGAATTTTTTTAATAGGATGCTAGCAGGCTTACACTCTAAGGCTAATATTCTTTATATTGTTTGGACAATGCACAGCAAGCTTGGCTTATATAGCATGTATATATTTATAATATTTTTAAGCAATCAAAGCATCTCTCTCACAGTATTCACGTCTTCAATGACGTATTTTATGTAGCTTCATGTAGTACGTAGAGAGTACTAATGTTAAGGGCACTCTAGTTAGGATTTTTTTGTAGTTTCTCAACCTAGGAATCGAATCCACAACCTGTCGAGTTGTAACCCCTGCACCACCACTGGCCTTAATTTAATTATTTACTTTACAATTACAAAAAAAAATAGATATTATATAGACAACATTAGATAGAATTCAATCGCTTCGAGCATAAAAAAACACTTATTAAACAAATGTCATTTCAATCAAATCAATTCAAATTTCAATATATTCTATACATAAGATGGATTGTATATTCATTCAACAACACTTGCAGTGTCATGTATTCAATAACAAATAGACATACTGGCTTTGCATATAAATAATTCACAGTGCAAGTAAACTATTAGAAGCTTTACATAAAATATAATATAAACAAATTTCAATTATGTGTAATATACATAATTTTAGAGAAAGATATTTTTAAATAGAAATTTAAAGAATGTGTTATCCTGTTTTCTTTAAATTAAATTTAATTTCATATTGAAGACAACAAATTAATATTATATGATTTAGTATGTTTTTAAGCAAAAGTTACCATGATAAGAAATAATATTATGATATTCAACTGACTCTTTATAAGGTATGATTTAGGTGCTTCTTAAATTACTCTTTTATAGTTAAATTTGTAACAATTACATTAATTGAATAATTTTGTAAAAAAAATGCTCAGCAGTAATATAATTCAGGTCTCATTGTATATCAACTGTATAAGACAGACTTGTTAATGTCAATAATAAGAAAATATTTTTAAAGCAAGATCAATCAATATATTATAAGCAATGCAATTAATTAAGCAATTTTGTGTTTATTTCCCTATGTCATTTATTTTATATACATCAATAAAAGAAATTTAAAAATAAGCAAATACCCTGTGTCACATAATGCAAGTTAAAGTGAAATCAGTATAACAATATGATTAAAGCATCGTACACATCAAAATAATCAAATTTACAACTTTAAAAAAGTTTTAAGTATTTGTTTGAAACTATCTGTCCTGTCCATGTGGGTTTATTTATAACCTAAATACAGAATTATGTAAACTATGTTGCAGTGCAATATATAGACTCTAAAATAAGCAAAGCAAATAAAACAATCTTAAGCACATCTAAGACTAATGCGAATGATAGTCTTTGTTTTTAAATTATGCAAAATCTATTAAAAAGGACTATAAATAAAATATAGCGGCAAGTGTTTAGCACATAGTGTTGTAAGGCACTAGTTATAAAACTTACTTCAGATGCAATATGATGCCATCCACTCGCTGAATCGCTAGAAAACGAGCCACTTGTAATCAGCAGACCACTGTCTTCGCTAAGCGGAGGCCCCTCAGAGTGCGTAGAGAAAGACGGCGGTGACTCCATTTCCCCCAGAATCACTCAACTTGTATAAAAGTTTTGTTTAAAACATAAAACTAGCGTAAATATTAAAAACTCCATAAAAATTACGAAATATACAAAAAAATTGTTACAACATTCAACACTAAAGGTGTACAGCTAAAATATGACTGTGTTAGCTGTCTCGTTCACACACTATCGCTGTCGTCACGGGCTTGTTTATTATCTGCGCGTAGAATCTTGGCTTTTAGCTATTAGAAAAAGTTACATACAAAGCGTTGACATTTTTTTCAATATTTATATTAAAATAAAAACATATAATTAACAACACTATACTAGATTTACTGTAAATGTTATATTTTCAGTATATTTATCTTACTTAAAATTCAATATTTAATAAAAAGGCCCTACAAGTAGTATATCAAATATTTTTTTAAGCTGTGGAATCTATTAAGTTGATATATTCTATTGTATGCAGTCTAAATATACTATATTTATACTGTGTATATATGTCATTTGGTTTGTTATTTGGTGTGTTGAATTAAAATAAAAATTAATATGTCGTCCTGATACAATTAACGGATATATTATTTATTAATATATTGAGTTCATTTAAAAATATTATTATTTCATAAAAGAAAAATATAAATTTAATAACAATGGCAGATTCCCAAGTTGCTAACATTGTTAACGAAATTTTGGTAAGTATTGTTTTATAGCCTTGTCCAAATTGTCTTATGCTAAATAAGTTAAAACTAAATTACAATTTTCAGCGAGTTGAGACGGTGGAAGAAGCATTCAGTTGCTTTTTAGTACACAAGCCGGAGCAGGAAAATGAGAGGTTATCTATATACCAAAAGAAATTATGTGCCGTTATGAGTACACCAAGTGCAGATATACAGGAATCTGCAGTTCGCCAATATTTGACTCTCACAGCGGTACTTACAAATAGATATAAAATGAAACAACTGCTGGGTCTCTTAGAAAATTTGGTGAATACTAATGTTCTTCAGGCACGGTAAGCACACAATTTATGAATAATATTCTTAAAAAAAATTAAATAGGTGAATTGATAATCTCCTCCTTTCTAAAGTTGATTAAACATAGCATTCATACTACATTGTTACAATACTATACAAAGTGTTCATAATATAATTTAGATTTTTTTCCCTTCCATTCTCTTTTGTGTTAGTCTCTTTCAATAAATATTATAGTAAGGAACTTGCTTTTTGACTTTCTTTAAGTTTGCTTTATGTAATAAGCAATCCGTTCACAATAAATGCCAACAAACATTAATATAAACATTAAATAATAAAAATTAAAGTAGTCTTGAGTATACATTTATTTTATTAGCTTCACGCTGTACAGGAGAATAGAATTCACACCTGTTGCTATAACGGTCCAATGATTTGCAGAGCACCTTTATTTTTTTTCTCCTTTCTATGTGACATTGGTGATTGGTGGTCTAGCATGCCTAAAAGCCATAAAATAAACAATCAATCAATTGATCAACTTTAATTTTTTATTTGTACAAGATTAATTGTAAAAAAAACTACTAAAAACTATTTATACTAATTGTAAGAGTGATAATTGTGAGTTCAATATATAGGTATACTTAAACATGCAACGTAAACAAATTATGAATTATTTTTTTTCAGAATGTTATGCGACTGTATATTAACAAGTGAGAAGCTGGTATACAAAAACAGTGACTTTTGGATTGAATGCTTCAATTTGATTAGAAGAATTATTGGTGGTGTTGACTATAAAGGTGTTAGGGAAATTATGAAGGTAATAAAACATTTTTCTTTCTACAGATTTACATATATATAAATGTTTTAAAATCTTTTTATTTTCAAATCAGCTTCACATGGTGATTGAATCCACAACCGTCACACATTTCGCCACGACAGTCTCAACAGCTTCTTTTTATTTCCTCTTATTTTATTGATTATTTTAAAAACTGAAATAAGATTAGTCATTCTATATATATATATATATACATTATTGCATTTGACTTTTAAAACCTGAAAACTTTGAAAACTAAAACCTTGAAAAGTAAGACATATTTTATTTCCTTAATATATATATTTAATTTAAATAGGGATGTAGAGAAAAGTCACAAACACTACCAGTGAGACTCAATTCTAGTACAATGCCTCAAATGAAAGCTCTTTACAATGTAATTGAATACATATTTGACCGCAATGCTTCGTTGTTGCCCGCTTACTTCATAGTTACTGAGATACAAAAGGACTATCCAGATAATCATCATTGGCCTCATTGGGTATGTATAACTTATGTAGGTACAAATATTTGAAAAATTTTATTGTCAGATTGCATTTAAACTCTCTCAGAATTGGGTGGAAAGGAGTGGAAGGACTTTCTTAACACTTAGTTGCCCACATAGGGTGGTAGCTATAGGGAGTAGCCCTCCCCCTTCACTAGATGTACTGTCCCACTGTATGTGGGATACAGTGTGATGCTACAAGAAATATTAGTTTTTTGGTAAATGCATTACATTTATTTACATACATTATGATTTTTTTATTTTATTCTCTATTTATATTCAATAACAGAAAATTACAAAACTTTAAGATTTTGTAGCTTATAAATATATTTTTATAATAAAATAACATGAAACATTTTTAAAAAATATACAGACATTTTATTAATATATATAATATTTGTCGTGTTGAATAAAGAATAAATATTTCGACTCATGACTGTTGATTAAATAGCCATTCTATTTACTTATTTAATAAACATTTTTTATTCAACAATATTTATTTATGTTTATTCAACTTGAATATTTATCTATTTTGTATTTTCTTACTACTATTTTTTTTTAATTATAATGCATATATATAATTGCATTATAATTTAAAAATGTTACAAATGTTCACAAAATTTTAACCATTATTTTATTTGTTACAGCAACTAGCGAAACTTCTAACATCATTCGTCGAAACTTTCAAACCGTGCGCCCAAATGGTGTCCATAATAGGTCATTCTCAAATGTTACCTGTAGTAGAATTCTCAGGGTATGCTGACCACTTAGTAAATCCATGGAGATTGGATCCTACTACCCTAAAATTTTCCCTAAAAGGCTACTTACCCTACGACGATGAACTGCTAAAACCTCAAATTAATTTACTAAGGCATGTCCTACAACAGCCTTATTCACGAGATATGATGTGTTCGATGTTAGGTTTACAAAAACAACATAAACAACGTTGTATAGCTTTAGAGGATCAATTAGTCGAATTAATGATTTTACCTATGGAAAAAAGTGAGGATAATGACGATGACGAAATGTCATCAACACATTGGTGTTGGCTACATTTGTCTTCTCAAGTAATTTACCTAATATTAATAGGTTTTGCCTCTTTCCCGAATATAGTGATGGGTTTACATAACAAATTAATTGGACACGATTTAAAAAAGGGAAGAGATCACCTAATGTGGGTGCTATTGCAATTCGTGTCTGGAAGTATACAAAGGAATCCGCTTTCAAATTTTTTGCCGATTAGTAAATTACACGAGTTGTTGTACCCCGAGAAGGAACCTTTGCCTGTTCCCGATTGGACGAAGGCACATTGTACGCACCAAATGGCGGTAGTTTGTATTTGGATGCATTTACTGAAGAAAGCAGAGTCGGAACACAAGACTATGACGATGCCGCAAAATCTTAAAGTTCAATATGAGTGAGTATGAGAGAGGATATCAGAGTAGGCAGAGGAAACAGTGGTGAGACGCTCCGTTCCACATTTCCCGCCCAATTTTTGAGACGTTACGTGTTGAGTTGCAATTCAATTCACTGAATCGCACTATCTTCCAATTACCAGATCCTGGAGATGAAAATTATTTACTTGCCCGGGTGAGAATTGAACTCACAATATGCTGTCATATTTCCGCGATGACCCTGAATAATTATAAAGCCTCCCAATATTATTTTATAAAAAGGATGATTAATGATTTAAAGCCATTGAAGAAATAATTAGTGTATTATTATAAATGTCTTAGACATAAAATAGTTTAGATATAAATTCAATGAGATTTGATTGAAATTTGTGACTGTAAACGCGATGGTTGTAGGTTTGATTTCCACTCGGGGAGTGGAATATTTAATATTTTCATTGGCTCGTTGTGGTAAAGAAGCGCGGCGGTGCGTGTTACGGTGCGTCTTAACACTGAGTTCTCTCCGCCTACCCTGCTACATGCAGGATAAAACGTGAAACTACAAAAAAAGAAATATATTAACAACACATATTTTTTCCAGGCTGCTCCAACACTTGATGACGTCAAACAACACACCAACATTAATGGGGTCCGATTACAGAATAGCATTACTATGCAACGCGTATTCAACCAACCAAGAATACTATCCTCGACCAATGGGAATTATAATAGAAACCCTCTTTGGGAGTCAGAACCCGATGCCTAACGGGAATCCTGCGACCCCGTTGCCCACTGTTCCGTTGTCCATGTGCCTATTGGACAGCTTAACTTTGCACTGCAAAATGTCCCTTATACATTCGATAGTGACTCATGTAGCTAAATTAGCACAGAATAAAAGTAATATACCTGGTAGTAACATGATGGCACCGGCGTTGCTTGAAACATATAGCAGATTGTTGGTTTACACTGAGATTGAGTCGTTGGGCATTAAAGGATTTATTAGTATGTATTATTTTGTATAGTTTTTTGCTTAACTAATTTTTGAGGCAAAACTTAATGGTGGCAGTTACCAGTGTGATAAAAATAAATGTTAAATATTTAATTTAAAGAGATTTTCTTTTATATCGGATCCAGAACCGTCGCGTGTAAAGTCGCTTGTGCCCTTGGACAGCGATGGCTGCAATCAAAGTCACCGTTTTGTGTTTTATATTGATTTTAATATTAGTTTATAATTTTAGTAGGTAAATAACCAGTAGCGCTGCACCTAGCTGTAATCGCTATGTTTGTGAATCAGGTTTCAATGCTGTACAAGCAAAGATGTGAACGCAGTGTGTCAAATCGAGGCCATTTTTATATTAATAACTAAATATCATTTCGCTATTTAGATTTTGAGTTCAATACTCGTTTATACATAAAAATTTTTGATTTTTTAATTTAAAATATACTCGTTTCCTCACTGTTACACAAAATAAACTCTAAAATCTGCGAATTTTAAAACGAATAATTTTTTTTAAAGGTTCTTTGGGACTTGCTGAAGTTTTAATAATACAGAAAAAATCAAATAACAACTTTAATTCCAGATCAACTTTTGCCCAACGTCTTCAAATCCCACGCGTGGGGTATTCTTCATAATCTATTAGACATGTTCTCATACAGAATACATCATATACAACCCCACTACAGAGTGACTTTGTTGTCGAATATACACTCCTTGGCCGCTTATCCTCAGGCGAATCAAACGCAATTACAATTATGGTAAGTTTTATTTACCTGTAAATCTAACTGTTATATTATAGCCAAGTTATAAAAAATCTTATAATAAATTGCAGCGTGTGCGTTTTTCTGATGTATAAGCTATAATACTACAAAGTTTTATCTAAAAACAACAGCAAACATCCATCAATCCTCAGAAACTTTCATATTTTTTATTAGTAGGATAATGTCTACCTGTAAATATCACGGTTTTGGGCTCGATTCCCACTCGGGGGAAATATTTTTCATATAGAATATGTAATGTATAACCACACTTGGATGACATTACTGTCAAATATACAGTCTGTGGCCGTTATACTTAAGCGCAATTAAACGCTTTATCCATTACCAATAATTTATAATTGTGTCTAATTGTAGACAATTTAGTTATGAATAAATAAATTGATGGGAATCAAGAAATTGCGGATAATGTTAACCATTTCGTTCGGCACAGTAAATAGTAGATTTTGATGTATGTTATACCAATTCAAGCGTACTGCAATCTGACTGCGATTACTTACATTGTAACGTAAGAGCGTTTTTCAAGTGGAAGACGACAAAGTGGACGCAACGTCGTCACTCCGCATTGTAGTTCTATTTACTGCCCTAAATAGGCATTGCATTTTTATAATTATAAAATGGCGTCGTAGGGTAATGTATGTATGGGTTTTTAACGTGAGAAAATTCTATTACGGATATTGGCTCGAGTACCACTCGAACGGGTTACGTGAGACTTGTGGGCTGGCAGATATACGGCGTCCGAATATCCACTAAAACCGCGGTGGGGACAACAATCGTCCGTGAAATACGTCGGTGGGCCTGCTAGGCACGTGGCAGAGTCGAGGGTCAATCACGTCCAGGTCTAGGTTATAGATTTCATGTAGCTTTGTTGTTTGTTAATTTCGTTTGTTGACACCATTTTTAGTGGTACAAAAATGCTAATTTGAGAACTATAAATTACAAAATCATGACTTACAAATTTATAAATTACATAATTACGTATGCGCAAAATCTATGGCTAACTTATGTTTTGTTAAAAAAATTCATAACTCAAATTGCACTTTAAAACCGCCGAATTGCCATTTTTAATATGACGCGCATTTTACAATGCGGCTTCGACTAATATATCAATATGTAACAAAAATTAAAGAATGTTCAACAGTCGGTCACATAAAATTTAACTATATTAATAAAAAAATCGAACCCAAGACCAGTCGCATTTATAGTCACACTTTGTGTCCAACACACCACTACTGGCCCAGTTATTTTTTGCTATATAATATAAGGAAGATTCGTACCACTTGCCGTTCAAGCGCTCGTTTTCTGGAAGTATATGTTAAAGGTTAAAAAGTCGGTGAACCGACTAAACCCACGTAAACAGAATCAATAAGGGAAATTTATTGGGTTTTACTTGGACTTATAAATTACCGATACCTTTTAGTATTATTTATATGAAATTGAACTATTATTTTGATGAAAATTATATATTTGAATGGAGCTTCGGTGATAAAAAGAGTTAACCTACAAATTACAACTTTTGATATAATCAACGGGGGAATGAATTATTTTCATTTCATCGCTCTGGTAACAAAACAAAGTGCGGTAAGTTCCAAAAAAAGGCGAAAAGAAGATTGTTTTGTTCGTTATATTGCTTAAGATTTTTGTACTTTACACAATGTACAAAAATCTTAAGCAACGTAGTATAACGACAATAAAGTTAAGTAAAATTAATATTTTAGTGTATTAAGGTCCACCTACCGTAAGCTTATATTATTATTTAAAGAATTATAACTTTATTTTAGACCGTTCAACTTTATTGTTCAAAACTTGTCGTCCACAACTTTGTTTGCGCGGTCGTTCAATAGCAAAAATGTCAAATTTAGTTTTTATCTGTTTCCGAAAAAGAAGTTGAATTGAAGCTTGAAGAAGTCGTCACTTGGTGCCACCTGCATGACCTAACTTAACTACATGCTTTTTAAGTCTACTTCTAGGTGCAAAACAACTGTATGTCACAAAACTTACGATATGTGGATTAGACCTCTTTACCACCAAACCTATTATATCGATATGTATTACTCATTTCTATCGAAATTATATATAAACAGTGTATCGTTCGGGACCATAATCAGTTGTACAGTGTTCAGTTCCGACATTGTGTTAATAATGTCGCGTATACTTTTTATTCTCGTGCTGTTCGGACTAGTATTATTTACTCTGGGTCATCAATTCACCGGTTTTCCTACCTCAAATTACGGCTACCACATCGGCCAACCCCCCGGCTACCACTTCGGCCAACCCCCCGGCTACCACTTCGGCCAACCCCCCGGCTACCACTTCGGCTACCCTTTCGGCTACCCCATCGGTGATACCTACGTCGGCAACCCCTTCAACCTCGACTACAATCACAACCACATCAGCCACGACGAGAAACCTTCATCTATAAGTGACATTATTAAAAGAATCATGACAGAATACTCCACCGCTAAGTCATCCCTTCAGAAGTTCTGCAAGCAAAATACTCAAATTACTCCGAAAATATTATACGGTACAGACGCCTACATTATAAGATATCCACTGCCAAATGAGAACAACTTAAACATAACAGTTAAAGCTATCAGTGGGCTAGTTATAACGGAAGTTAAAGAACAAGATAATTTCAAAGGATTTCAAGATATCAGAACTTTGCCCGAAATGCTTGATTTGCAAAATAGTTTTTGGTCAATTGAACAGTCTAATTTAAAAATCTTGTTGCCCTACAAAGCTGATTTGGCGACGCAGTTAAACCTTGTGTGCGAGCCCGACGATAGTGAAGTTATTTTACCTGGTAATTTAGTGCCCCTATTTCAAGTGAAATCTAGTTTCAGCAGTAATTCCGGGACATAATAATTCCTCAGAAGAATACATTATAAATGTATAAACTTAATAAAAAATAAATAAATGTTAAAAATAGTATTTTTAAGAATATACTCCTTTACCTTAGCTCTGGTCCTATTCCCTGCTTATTATTTCAGTGACACCACGGTATGTTAAAAGAATAACACTAACAAGCATAAACTAAAAAAATAAAACTACAAGTGTTGTGGTAAAGTAAGTTAAACGATAAATAAAATCAAACGATACAAGTGTTAGAATTAAGTCACTTAATTTTTCGATTATACAATTAATAATTAATAATTACAACCAGAAATTTATTTCAAAGTTAAAGTGTCGAACAAGACATTTAAAATTTTGGGGAAATATAATAATATAACACTAAGTGACTCTTTTTTACACAATTAACTATTTATTTACAGTTTTGAAAGCACTGCGCTCCGACTTATAACTAGTTTGGGCAGTTCTGGTGTCCAGTTGCAAATGTCTCGAGTAGTGTCCGAACCCAAGTCCTTAGTGTCCAGCGAGAGCGAAGAATTGAATAGAGTGCTTGTACTCACTCTAGCTAGAGGCATTTATATGACTGGGGCTGGTAAGTTTACCTATTATGCTAGTAATATATGTATATGAAAACATTTATTTTTTGCATATATGTTTATTTAATTAATAACGATTTTCTCATTTCTAGACTATGACATAACTTTTTTTCAAATGAAATTGTCACATTTTTTAACAAAGCACGGCGTTGAACTCCGCCTAAACATTTAGTTCCTCCTACTTACACTGTTAATGGAGGTGTATCCTGTATTAGCATTGTATGAAGAAAATGAAGCAGAAATAAGTTTATTTATTTATTTAAGTCTTAGTTATTTATTTTTCTTAGTTAGTTACTGAAATTCGTTACAGGCAACGATGGAGCTGCAGTAAAAGAACTTTTGACTACCATTATGACGAATACACCTCATTTGTGGTCTCAACACACGTTACAGTGCTTTCCGCCAGTCCTAGTTGAATTTTTCTCACAGGTATAAAGAATTATTTTTTTAAATTAATAATCAATATAGAATTGTCATTTAAATAAATACTGAATAAGTAACAAAACAAAAATATTTAGTTAGAATTAGAAATAATTACAATTACAAGAAATGTTAGAAAAGTATTGTAAATATGTAATAAAAACATGATTCCACTACTTATACATGAAATGAATGGTGAAAAGAGGAATATTTTTACCCATTTTTTTTCATTTTCATGCCAAAATTTAAAAATATGAGGTCACGCTTTTTCAAATATAAATCTCATAAAGGTAGGTAGAGAAAACCACGTTTCAGTATGTACGTGTAACACTCCATTTCACACTTTTCGCCAAATTAGCGTGTTGAGTGGCGAAACTTAACGCCGCGTTTTGTCTTGCGTGAAGAAATGAAAATAATTCCTCCCCTCACAACATCGCCTTAAAGTCAGACGGTGTTACACTGTATCATGTTACCCCCAAAATGCCATTTTTAAATATATATATTTATTTGTTTAATTCTTAAAGAATCTAGCACCAAAAGAGAACAAACAGCTATTAAAGAAATCAGTGGAAGAAGAATACAGAAAATGGACGTCCATGGCCAACGACAATGATATCATATCGCACTTCTCGGTACCGGGAACACCGTTGTTCTTGTGCTTACTATGGAAAATGATATTTGAGACGAACAGGATTAATCCTATCGCTTTTAAGTAAGTTTGAGATTATACATTTTGGACTAGACAACGTTTTCGAGCAGAATTTAAATGTCAGTTACATCGAAAGGAGTGAATTGACAGCTGTCTTCTATAATAGAGATTTTTTTTAGCTTCACGCTATATCATTTCATTCTTATATATAAGATTTAATTCTTATATATAATTAGAATTAAAATTGACAACTGTCTTTTATTTTTCGTACTGTATACAACTGTATAAATGTTCAAACCAGCCAGGGCTGGAGAAATATCTGTTCATAGCCCCAAAATTCATCCATTCGAAACAAAAACAATTATCAAATTAAATAACATTAAAAGTGATTTTTTAAATACATTTGATACTGAACGAACGGAAATGAACTTTCGCAAATATTTTTGTATGTGTAAAGCCTTTCAGCTTATTAATCTGACCTTGATCGTATAAATGTATGTAGGATACATTGATCATGACCGTGCAAGTTTCGGTGAATTGTTTACTTTTGGGTAGCTTTGCAATTTATTATTTTTAATTTATTTATTTTTATTATTAACCTTATGCTATATTTGTACGTTCGATTCCCATTTTAGGAACTTTTCCCACTAGATAGATGTATATGAGTATCTCTAGTCTCGTGGCCAATTTTACTCACACGAAAGTGACTCTAAGCAAACTAAATATGTAGAAGCTTTATTTTTATTTCTGGTTTTCCACAGGATTCTAGAACTTATGCTAATAATGATATTTATTTTTTTAATATTTATTATTTCATTTTAGGCAAAATTTCTTCGATAAAACTGACTCTGAACAAACTATCTGCTATGTAGAAAATTTATTATTTTTTCTTATTTTTCATAGGATTCTAGAACGAATAGGGGCCCGAGCTCTCTCAGCCCACTTACGGAAATTCTGCGATTATTTAGTGTTCGAAGTGACCAATCCTGCCGGAGGTCCTCATATCAACAAATGCGTGGACGCCATCAACGATATCATATGGAAATATAATATTGTCACTATCGACAGATTGGTTTTGTGTCTTGTGAGTATGTAAAGATCGTTTACTTTTTGTGTTGTGTGTCTTTTGGTAGCGTTACGATAGTTGTCAGTTCGAATTTGGTTTTGGGGAATTTTTTTCGTTTTTATATGAGTTATTAAATAAGTTTTTTTGTAGGTTTGGAGGCTTGCTTTATGATAAAAGTCATAAAATTCTTATTTCGTTTCTTTAAAATAATATTTTAAAAGTTTTCTTTGCGTAATGTTCATTTTTTTGAGCAGTGTATATTTTATTAATTACAAAGAAATGAAAAGAAGAAATTGTAATTAATGTTGGTCAAAATCCCTTTTTTTTATATATTTTTTTAAAAACCTTTGCCATTTATTGTAAAAAAAGTTGGTAAGTTTATCACCACTAAACTAAAAATAGTTAAAATAATGCATTTTGTAACAATAGTTAATGAGATCACTGGTATTGGTTACTAGCGTTACCTTTTTGAAGTAACAAAATTGTAAATATTTATTATATGCAGAGCGAACCTGGGAACCTAATATTAAGACACTCCGTTCCCATTAAGAAGCTTCCGTTCACCAATTCTCGCTGACTTAATTTATCTGTAGAATTTTATATATATATTTTATTCAGTATTAAAATATGTAATAATATTTAAAACGTCACCTCCCGTAAAATTTTGTGTATTTCGGTTATTTTAAAACGGCAATGGTTCTCATATATATATGTATCTCTAATAAACATCTATTTTCCTAAATAAAGTATATTTCCCATAATAATTTCAGGTACTCCGCCCAAACCCAGACGGCAACGAGAGTCAAGTATGTCTTTATATTATACAATTGTTATTATTGAAAGGGTCGGAATTGAGAAATAGAGCTCAGGACTTTGTGAAGGAAAATTCTCCAGAACACTGGAAACAGAATAATTGGTGAGAGTTTTTGTTTTTTTCTGCACGAATTTTATAATATTAAGATGTTCGAAGGTGTTAAAATGTTTTGTATAAAGGTGTACTTTTAATTATTCCTTTCTTCGCCAGTTTTTACATACTTACTTTATCTTCTGTCGATTGGTATTTGATTGCAAACGTAATTCTGATTATAAATATTTAAGATATAACGTAATTTACTTCCAAATTTGTGGGATTGGCTCAACTGCCTTTACAGATTTTTATATTTTATCGCTCAATACATAAAAAAATTACAACTTTCAGTCGACTTCGTGTTACATATTTACGTTTACGTCACGTTATGAGGCATAATGAATATTATACCGATTAATAAAAATACCGATACTGGTGGGAAAAATTTTTTTTTTCAAAAATTTATATATTTCTCAATAATTTGGTAAACGGTAAAATTTCAGGGCTTACTATACGAGTTAAAAATAATTCAAAGTAACCTCCTTTACCATCTATATCAGCTTGCTTTTATATCTATCTACCATATGTGGAATTGCTGATTATATTCTGTATTTATAACATTCTCCCCTAAAAATTTCCAGGTATGAACGCCATTCAGCATTCCACCGGAAATACCCAGAAAAGTTTGCTCCAGAAGAGACCAGCAGCACCTACGGTGGTACAATACCCGTATATTTATCCAACGTTTGTCTAAGATTTATACCGGTAATGGACATAGTTGTTCACAGATATTTAGAAATACCTCAAGTTAGCAAGAATTTAGAACAACTGTTAGAACATTTGGGCTATTTGTATAAATTTCATGGTGAGTTATTATTATATTTCATATTAAACTATATATAGACCCACAACTGTTGTGTTTACATTTTATTCACGACGGTCCCGATATTTTTTTTGAACAAATTTTATTAATAATATTAACATTTTATGCTTAATTTAATTTCAGATCGTCCAGTTACATTCCTCTTCAATACGCTCCACTATTACGAATCTAAATTACGCGATAAGCCTTTACTAAAAAGGAAGTTAGTTAATGCAGTTTTAGGTTCTCTAAAGGAAGTCAGGCCTAACGGATGGGCTACTACTGAGGCGTTTCAAGGATATCTATCGAAAACAGACGTGGAGGCAAATTGGACGCCTGATTTGAATTATTATTTGAGTCTAATTAACCGTATGGTTGATAGTATCCTTTTATTAATTTTTTTTATTAATTTTTATTAATAAAAAAGTTTTTTTAGATGAGTATGGTGAAATTTGAATTGAATGCTGTCTGTGTGCTTATTGAAATGTGAGAGAAAATATTTTGATGGTAGGATTTGTACGACTCTTAGATGTCAGGCATTGTCTAGTTAAATAGACGTCCGTTTATTAAGACATATCTTTCAACAAGAGTCAAAGAGTAAAAAAAATAAAGTTTATGAATAAATATGAAATAAGGGAAATCAATTTAGAATGCAATAACTATTTAATTTAATATATATAAGTCTTAATACACTAAATTTATACTTTATATAAAATATTATTTATATTAGACGTATAAACAGTGACGGTTGTGAATTCAATTCCCACTCCCTCACAGAAATAAATTATTTGCATTTCCCCAGTGTGGTGATAAAACAAAGTGGTCTCACTTTCTGGCGCTCCACACACAACATTTATTTGTGTTACATGCTATTTGTTTGATACAGCTTGATCTAAAAAAAATAATTTCCTAAATACCATCTCAGCTATGACAGGCACGTCTCATTTCCTAAACACTGACTGGCGATTCAATGAATACCCCAACCCTTCAGCCCACTGTCTCTACATAACTTGCGTGGAGCTCATGTCCCTACCAATAACCCCCAACATAATCGCCAATAACCTATTAGATGTAATAACAAAGGGTTTTATAGTCATCCCGGTGACTAAAATACAGCTTTGGATAAACGCAATAGGTATTATAATGGCGTCGCTACCTGATGCCTATTGGACAGTCATCCATGACAGGCTGTTGGTTTTGATAAGTGATAAGGATATGGCGGATTGGTCCTACGAGTATACGCCGTTTCAGCTTTTCAGCATGAAGACCACGTGTGATGCTTTGTTGGAGAACAAGTATAGTTTGACGTTGGCTTTGGCCCATGCGATATGGTATCATGCTGGTGCCGGACAGATTATGCAGATTCCTATGTGAGTATGGTTTTTTTATTATTGGTATGTGAAAAAATATGGTGGAAAAAAACAAGATTTAAATAAAGAAAAACATGTCAGGATACGGCTAAGGTTATTTTATGAAATTTTGGCATGGCAACAAGTTTATATAGGAATACAGATAGATTCATACAAAAACATTTGATCATTTTAGTTAATGTGATTATAGTATGTGATAATAAATAGTAATAAATAAAATTCTTGTGTCATTAATTTTTTTTCATTGTTATTGTTTTTTATTGATTTTATTCGTTTTGAAAAAGGTGTCGCTTCCACTTTTATCAAAAACAAGTAAAATCAATCTAAAAAAGTTGAAAACAAAAGCTGCCAAGTCTGCTATTTCATATAATCAGCTAAAACTCGTCATTTCTCAATTACAGATTCGTAAAAGAGAAGATTTCACCAGAAATTCGTACAGAAGTGCAATTGATATTTCTATGTCATCTAGTGGGGCCGTACTTGCAGCGTTTTAATTCAGATCTTTCGAGAGCTGTAATGGATATAACTATAGCTTTATATGAGCTTTTAGCACATATAGATAAAACTCAGCCGCATTTGCAATATATAGATCCGATATGCGACTTACTGTATCCTTTTTGATATAAATTTTGTGTTTTTGTAATTTTTATGGGTAAATTTTTCGTCCACTTTCTATGAATTTCGTCTTAAATATATTTGATGTGTAGGATTTGAACTGAAGATTATCGTGTGCAGCTAGTTTAACATTTATAACCTAACCTCTGACTCATAAACGTCACATCACTGAGACATTTATATAATATAGTTAACTAAGAATTTGCTATGCACATTTTGTTTATTATTAAATTTAAAATTATACTAAATCAAATTAATCGATTATAAAATAAAATTCCAATTTATATTAACACAACATAAATTTCCTCAACAAACCACAGCTATCACATAAAATACATGTTCGTGGGTGACACTATGAAGAACGAAGTGGAAACAGTCATACGTAAACTGCGTCCCGCCCTGCAAATGCGTCTACGTTTCATAACGCACCTCAACGTGGAACAGATCCACACAGCATAGCAGCAGGACTACTACAGCTACACACCTTCCAGCTCCAGCTCGAGTTCGGAGTAGACTGTAGTAGGTAACAGAGTGATACGTCATTAAATAACAGTAAAAGTCAATAAACTATTGGAGTTTGTTATATGTGTATGGAATGAGAAGATGGAACATCAGAATCACTTTTCTTAAGATATGTTAATAAGCAATTCAACAATGTTTTATCACATACCACAGCTACAAATATAACACCCCAGCTCCAGTTTGGAGCTGGGCTAGGACCCAGAGAGTTTGTAGCAGATAAAAACAGAGTGCCAAATCACTACCTTTATTGGTCTTTACTTTGGGTCAGTGTGAAGAAAAATGTGGTATAACAATGTTGTTTGTTTGTATAAATAAATTGGTGGTGCATCACTATGGATCTTGATTTTGTCTTTGTAAAGACATGGTATTTCACTGTTAATCTTTATTACAAGTTTGTTATGTGACTTTTATTTTATGACATTTTTCATGTAAAATGACGGAATCTTACGCCGTCCGTAGTCGAACTGGATTGACTGAGTGTAATGTATTTGATATACATATAACTATATATTATCGCATAATACTATTAATTGCTAATAATTATTACCTAAACTTTTATGTATGGTTCAAATATTCTGTATTCCGCACATAGCAGGGTGGCCAACAGATCCTGGGAACCTATTGTTAAGACAACTCCGTTCCACATTGAAGCGCATTGAGTAGCGCAACTCAACGCCACTCTGCTTTTATCATCAGCGCGATGATATGAATTTCACTACACAAAGTAGGAATTGAACCAACAACCGTCGCGTTTACATTCGCTCATAACATAAATAAGTATAACTTACTAATACTTGAGATCACTACGTTATTAATTTATCATAATTTAAATCTTATTTTATTTTAAATTTATTAAAATCAATAAATTCTTACAAACAAAAATCTAGAATTACTAAAATAGTTAACATTGTTTATATTACCAAACAAGATGCACAATAAAATGCATTTTTATAGCAAATTATGTATTAAAAATTTGAAAATTTCATACACTTTATAAATAATTTGGTATAATACTGTGGTGAATATAACATGGACATTTGACCAAAATTACAGCACAAATGAAATATATGGATTAAAAACATTTAAATTTAAAGATAGAACGCTAGCATTTGATATAATTGTAAGGTGTCGCAGTAGTTGGCTTGTTTGTAATTAGTTGTTGGTAGTCTGGTTGATATAGATTAGTTTATATATATTTAATTCCCGTGTATATGAAAATAAGCATATTAGAATATACTTACTTGGCAGAACCTAACGCCGCATTCTGTTCATTTGGATGTAACGTAATAATTGTTACCCACAAATTGTTTTGTAAATGCTCTATGACAACCAGACAACTAAACTATTTGAATAATATAAGGCTAAGTTATTCACTAATTAGTACAAAGCGAGTAGTAAAATTACATAGTAGCGCCAGACTGCATAAGCAAAAGCAATAAAATAAACGTACAATATTTCTATACTATTCTATACTACATCTTCTACTACGTCTTTTGACGTGTTAGACGTCGTGTGGCAAACAAAAGTAGAAAATATATTTTTGGATATGTGTAGCTGAATACGGCTATGTTGTGAAGATTTGTATAGTGACGGACAGTTGAATTGAACATATGAATGAATGAAGGTGAACTGTATTTCTGAAAGCATCAATTTTCATACCAATATGACAGAAAACAAAAACTTCATTCATTTGAAAATACGACATCACTTTCATTCTTTCGTGTCTTCAACTATTAGTTATATATACATATCTTATGTATGTTTATGTTTTTAAATAGTTTTTATATAATGAACAATATGGCAAATCAATTTGATGACAATATTTGGATATTTATTTTGTTTTCTACATTGTTCCAGAAGAGAGTGGTTCAAGAAATGGTCATATATGATTTTTTAAAACATCCGAATGTATGATATGATACATATGTAATGAATAATCTATAATTTATATACGCTGTCTACTAACATCAAATTATTATTTTGTATTATGTAATTTGATTCAAGAGAAGTGACAAATATTTATTAAAATATTATTTTATCTATTGTATTCATATTGTACATGAATAATGTATATAAAAAAGACAATGTTTTTGGCAATACAATGGTTTATGTTTTATAATTTATGGCAACATTTTGCATAACTATATACAATCGAGATGTATACTTTATTATTTATGTTTGATTTTATTTAATATTTATTTTTTATGAGTGATAAAAAAATCTGTAAAAAACGCTATGTTTACAAAGATTAACTCAGATTTTAAGCTTAATTCAGTAACTTTAATGTTATTGTCATTGTGCCTTAAAATATTAATTATCTGCGTAACATATTATGATTATTTCATTATTTATAGTTTTATCATTATCAATAACTAGTAAATGACGGAAATCCATTACTTTCTTTATTACTAATTGTACATATAATGATTTATATTATATGATATATATGTTATTGTTTGCTTATTTAGAATATACATCTAGCAATTTAATTAAATATTGTTACATATTAATAGGATATTCGAAAATTATCATCGAAACTAGCGAGATTGCATTGCACTTGAAGTTAAAGAACAAAAAATTTTTTGTTATAATTACAGTCCATACATTTTTGTATTTCATTAAGTACAAGAAGAGCTGGTCTGTTGATGTATTATTTTTGGGAAAGTTCTCTTTTTTTTTTATTCTGTTCATTCGTCGTTCTGAAATTGTAGATATTGGTGTAGTGTAGATCCGTTACCTCATGTACTCGAATGTATAATATAAAACAAATAGAGCATAAAAACATAAATAGAAAATGATTTATAATACAGCTGTCAAAAAATTATACATCAAGGAGCATGCTCTTAGATATCTTGTATACAAAAAAAATATCGCACACCAATAAATAATCAAAATACTATGCAATAATTGTGAATAATTACAAAATTAGTGTAACAAATGTAACGTAGCTGAGTTATTAGACATATTGTGCGTTTTAAGACATAGTGTGCGCTCCAGTGTTTGACAATGACGTAGTTTTAATTGTGAGGGCGAAAAAATTAAAGGTAAAAAAAAAACAAATAACTTTTTTACAAAAAACTTTAATATAATATATGTTTTGACATACTTTGTTATAAAGTTGTCGTGTTTTTAACGATTACGTTTAAACTCAAAAAAATTGCTATGACTGTCTTAAACAGTTAGCTTAACTTAAACCTTTTTCTTATATAATCAAATACAACGAAAAAAATATATTATCTTCTTATTGTCCTGCATTTTTGTTATGCTGTACTAAAGAAAATAATAATACTACTACTACTAATATAGAATGAATACTTTTAGTTAAACATCACAATCATCATAGAACATGTGCATTTAACTTAAAAGTGGCTTACACTAAGTAATAAAATAAAAATATATAAGCTTATTTTACACATTTTGTATTGTAAACACAGCTTTAAGAAAATGAAAAAAGTAGACAATTCGTATTACTTACTTTACTTACTGGACTATTTAGTTATAGGGAGGCTATTCCAATACACATATATGTATAGACGGATATTTTGTGAATTATTATTTAGAAACAGAGATGTGTTGAAAAACAATGTTGATATGTTTTTTCGTACTTATATCTTACAAGGTGTGAGCGAAAGAGCATAGTAACTTACTAGTTAAATATTGTTCTTAATGTACAAGCTTGTCTTTTTCTCATTATTTTTTATGTTTAAGTGAATAGGCTTCTACTGTAAAAATGGATAACCAGATTTCTTGTGACGAATTAATCATTAATTTTATTATTTTATTATATATATTGATGATACAGTTTTTGTATTAATGATTGTAATTATTATGCCTTTTCGTATTTTAATGGCTTATGAATTCTTTATTTTTAATAATTAACTTATACAAAGGCACGATTACATTTTGTATTTTAATATTGACATTTAGGAAAGAGTATTTTTGTACTGATAATGATATAGTATGAAAATAATGTGTTAATTTAAATTTTCATCAGCACACTGCATAATATAGTGCTCAATATTATTATTACCATTTACTTGTAATATAATAATTTTTTTAAAGAAATCAATTAATTTTTTTTGCTTAATTACTTAAATATTTTTTAACAGTGACACGAATGTTTAGTGTTATAAGTCTTAGGTAGTAAATAATTATAGTTAAGTACTATGTTGAATATAAATATTTTTTTGAAACTATGCCTTGTTATTTTTTTATTCTAATCCTTTTCGTATATTATATTTTATGTTATGTTTTAAATTTAATTGAATCCTTCTTACACTATCCGAAAATATGTTCAACACATAAATAATAAAAACAAAGAACCATCAAACATATAATCAAAGGAAAAAGCATTGAAAACATTGTTTTGTTTTTATTTTTGAGAGGATGACTCAAAAGCAACGAAATATCATAATACATACATTTAAAGCTGATAACAATGGTGATACTTATTGTAATTGACTGGTGAAGACTTTTATATCAGATGATTTTAATTCTGACTACAGAACTGTCTATAGAGCCTGAACATGATGGTGAGCTGTCAGGGGTAGAATTGCAATGTATCTAATTATCTGGTCTACTACGAGGATTGTGGCAACCTTTACATACGCATTTTATACAGGGTATCTTTTCTACGTAACACGGACATCTTTGCCCAAAGCATCTTGATACATTGGGTGTAGCCGAGGCCTGACCACATCTACATCCTGTACGGCTAACTACCCGTCTTTTAGATCTTTTTCTTGAAGGTTTCGCATCCCCTGATTGTTTTGATTTAAAGAAGGTAAGAGTTTGACTACTTTCTGGAGACCCATTTGCATTAGCTATAAAATTTGGTGAATCAGAATAACTCGATGATGATCCTGCTTGTTCTTGTGTCAGTGCAGAGTCAGTATAGGCACAGAGTAACGTATTGTAGGCAGACGTGGAAAGATCTGCAGTAGTTTTATAGTCATCATTGAACTCCGCGCCTTCTCGTATTAATTCGAGTAAGCCAACACCTGCTGCTGTTCCATTTTCATTTGATATCTTTCTATATACATCAGTGTCCATAAAATATTCACAAAGATGTTTATAACATTGTAAAAGAGTTCGCAAAGGTAAATTTTCAATATGGTCTTCACAGTCTCTGCACCTAGTACACGAAGGCTTGATTATTTGCCTGCCACCTATACATTTTTTACACACATGGTGTTGGCAGTCAGTTGTTGGAGTATAAGGTTCCATTAATAAATTTTCACACACTGTACATGACAGCGATTTTCCCAAATAAGGGAACAAACGATACAAATCTGTCCACGTACTTTCATCGGCAGCATCGGCAAGAAGTATCAAACGACATGTAGTAACATACAAACTAGTAGCGTTCATCTTGGTTTATAAAAAGTTTATTTTACACACTAATATATTAAACTTAATTGTTTACACCAAAATATTGTTATTATAGGTACAAAAAGCCACAAACACTACATTAAGAGTCAAAACTCATTAGATTTTAAAAGAATAAAATAACTTGCAAAGTTGACACCATGACTTTTGACTAATTTGTGTGTACGTCGCTGCTATAACCGAAAGCGCCACTATCGGTGCATTCTTTTTCGATCTACCCACATTATTTCTTAAAAATATACGAGTACGGTCTCGGTTCTTGTGTGTTTCCGACCACTTTATTTTCTCAAGGTACGAAAGTGCTGACATAAATAATTTAATATTGTTAAAATTTTTTAAGTAGAACGCAGTACAAAATCTACATTAAGAAAAGAAAAATATTTTATAATATACATGTATAAATATTTGAAATCTGAAAGAAAGAAAAGAAAGAAAAAGGGACTCGAAAATTTGTAAGAAATATTATAAATTCACATATACATAATAACATTTAGAATTATTTTTAATATTTTAAAATAATTAATCTTCAGTTGAAAAAGCAAAATACTTTTTTATAAAATGTATAAACTTGTAACAGGTCTTACTGCCACTCTACTACGTTAACATTTTTATATTATGTTTTCTTTTATCTGGTGTCAAGGCTAAGCGCGGCGTTGAGTTCTGCCACTCAACACGCAATGCCTCCAGAATTCGGCAGAAAGTGGGGAACGGAGTATCTTAACACGGAGGTTCTCTCTGCCTATCTTGCTGTATGCGGGAACAGCATGAAGCTATGAATAAATAAAAATTTATAGAATGCATGGCTCTTCTTTTGCTCACTTTTTTTAAAATGAAAATATTATTAATAAGATAAAATTTTATTATAAAATATACATATAATATCTTATATATTGTCTTTTATATTATAATAACATATAATCTATTCCCCAACACGCCTCTGCTCAGCCTGGCGAGTACGGGCAATACTTCCCATGCCAGCACACCGCAAGAAACGGTCTTCAGTTCCCGGTGGCCCTGTTATCGTGGTGGTTCCCGGACCATCGTGGTGACAGTCGTGGTCACGGCGGGGCAGAGGGTGCGAAGAATCTCCGGGAAAGATCCGGTCACCACACATACACCGACTACATTTGGCTACATACAATCCTCGTTCGTTACAGGGAGACGCCTACCTAGCTGAGCTCGAGTCGGACTTAGGACACATTATAATCTCCCTCTGTGTCTCGCGTTTGTGGACTACGAAAAAGCCTTCGACTCTATCGAAACCTGGGCTGTTCTAGATTGTCTGCAGCGGTGCCAAGTCGATTGGCGGTATATCGAGTTGTTGAAATGTTTATACAAGTCAGCTTCGATGACTGTCAAAGGATTCAGGATGTCCAGACAAGACCAATCCCTTTGAAGCGTGGAGTAAGACAGGGAGATGTAATATCTCCGAAACAGTTTACTAACGCTTTAGAGGACGTCTTAGAGTGGAGACCCCGTACAAAATGTCCGGTGGGACGAACCCCTGCTAGATGGACCGACGACCTAGAGAGGTTGACAGGAAGCGGTTGGGTTCGAAGGGCTGAAGACCGAGTGTGGTGGCGAGAGTTGGGAAAGGCCAGTGGACAATCGACGGCTGTAAATGATGATGATGATGATATAATCTATTTATATTGTTATTACAATGCATTCAAGGAAACAACAGTTTAGAAAGTTGTTTAATTCTATTAGAATTTTAAAAACTGCCCACAGTTTATACATAATAAAATCATTTCTTAAATTAAAAAAAATATCTATGTTTTCCACCTGGAAAATAATAAAGGGTCAAAAATATTAAGTAAATTCGTAAATTTATAAAGTATCGAAAGAAAAATTTTATAATTCTTTTTAAGATTTTGGTTATTGTTCAAGTATGAGATAAAGCTGTGATATTAGTTAGTGTATGGTTTTGCCTTTACAATATTATTTAAAAAGAAAACATTTTTGTATTGACAAATATTTTATATTTCGCGCCTAAATATAACTATCTACTTTTCAGACTTATTTACATAATATATTTGTGTATATTTTAGATCTTTAAAATAATCATAACAATATAATTTGTTTGTTTTTAAAACAACTATTTATTATAGAAAAGCGATCATTTGACATATCCGCAATATTGCGGGCGCGGCCATTTTGTAATCCAGTGCGGCGTGAATATTGAATAGCGTTGCCTGGCAACCAGCTATCCAGTCAGTTAGCTGTCTGTTGTGTGGCTCTGCGGTAGTCAGTCTTCGGCACGCAACGAACGCGCCCCGCCGGCGACAGTGAACAACTTATATACTAGACAAAACACTCTTGTGTGTGAATAAAGGAGTCGTGTCTTCGTCAACACTTCGTCTGCACAATGGCCACAGAAGTTATAAGCACCGTGCCGGAGAATACGGAGAAAGAGAAGGAATTGAAAGAGGGCGCGCCAGACAATGAGCAGACAAAAGAAGAGCTGCCGGCATCTGAAAAAACAGAGGTGAAGGTGCCGGAGGAGAAAAAAGCAGAGCCGGCCCCGCCCAAGCCGAATGTCCACAAAATTAATTTCGAAAAAGACGTTGTTTATTTGTACCAGTTCTCGAGAACGCCTTTGTTGCCGTCGACTTCGCCGTACTGCCTGAAGGTGGAGACATGGCTGCGGCTCGCCGACATCAAGTATGAGGTAAGTTAACATCTATTTAACATTTATTTAACCAACTTTCATTGCTTGCGCATCGATCGATCGTACCTTGTTTGAATTAACGATCTTTGATCGTTTTGTCTATATTTTATTAAATAAAATTTCATGAATTAAATTAATGTTAATTTTCACTTTTTTTCTTAATTTCTTTTAATTGATGCTAGTAGACTGCTGGCGCGCCGCAGCGAAATCCGCCATTGCGAAATAAATGTAGTAATTTTTTAAAATATTTTTTTATCTTTTCATATTTTGTCATGTCTCTCTTCTTTTTTCTATTGTCTTAAAAATTTACATGTTATAATTTTTAAAAATATTTTCTAGGTAAATTATGAAGTTTAATTTTATAACGACATGTATTAAAAATACAAACTACATAAAAAAAAATATAGTCTTTCAAGTTCAAGTTACAGAGGTTTTGTATCATAATCGAGCTTTTTCAAAGTTCGTCGAGTTGTGGCCACCATGAAGCCTCTATACGTCATGTAAAGCGCATGCTCCAACACTACGACAAAAAAAATAATAAAATAAAGCTATTTTATGAAAATTATATATTGAATATAATATTATTATTATCGGAATTGGTTAGTTCGTCTAAAACAATTATTTTATGCTAACTTTCAAAAATATCTTGAAAATATATAATAAAGGTTTTGACTCTAACGCAACGGTTGTGGGGTGGATACCTACTCAAGGAAATAAAATATTTATTTACTTTACTATTTTCATCTCTTCGGTCTGGTGCCGAGGCAAAGAGTGACTTTGAGTTACGCCACTCAACACGCAATGTCTCCAGAGTTCGGCAGAAAGTGGGTAATGGTTTTATTCATTTTATATAATAATTTTTTTAAAAATATGTATCAGATTGCGAGAAACTAGCACCGTTCTAAGAATTCCATAAACCGGCGCATACTCGCCATTACGCAAATTAAAATGTCACTTATTTAATGAAAGAAAGTCCACATACATACTAGTAAAACAAAGAAGCTAAAATATTAGAGTTTAATAAATAATAATAAATGCTCAATAATTATTATTTATAATATTTGTATAATAAATTCAACGCATGCGCCGTAGGCTCCCTATTTAAGATCTTTGTCATGATTGTACTGGTAGGTGCAATCACGGTCTATCCCATAGGGATTCTATTCATAATGCGGAGCCGTGAGCAATCGGCATTCTATTGTTTAAAATAAACTAATTACTTATTAATTAGATTTAAAATATTTTTTATTAATATTTCACCTTTACGGAACATTCTGTGATGTAAAATAAACAAATAATATTGACTAATCGCACAAATGTACGAAATAACGAAGGCGGATTCACACTATGGTGCCAGTTATGGTTCGTTCTCGGTCCTATATTAGTCGTCTAAAAATGTTGTTATAAATAAAATCTTAGACAAAGCCAGTTGTGGCGCAGGGGCACAAAGTGTGATTGTAAACCCGACTGGTTGTGGGTTCGATTCCCACTCGAGAAAATGAAATATTTATTTAAATTTATATTTTCATGTTCTTGTGTCGAGGCAAAGCGCGGCGTTGTGCTCCGCCATTCAATAATTTTTAATTTTTCTCATACTATTATACCGAGTACGAACCGCAACCGCCACTACAATGTGAACACCCCCTTACTTAGTTTGTATCTAGTTGTATATTTAAAACGCGTCGCTTCAGATATGGTCCGACCTCAAATATTTGTCATACATAATATAAACAATAGCGCAGGGAGCTAATATACTTGCTAGTATAAAATTATCTTTTGTTTATTGTTTATTTATAGTTCTGGAGATATGTGCGCTTATTCTTATATGAAATGTTCGTAAAATTGATTCATTATTGTTACTTTACTTACGGTAGACTGTGGGAACCTTTCCAACTGTTAACATATTTCGTTCCCCATTTCACACGGAAATTTCGTAGCGGAGCTCAACGCCCCGCTTTGTCTACCAGAGCGGCGAAATGAAAATAATTGAAGTATAATTAATTATACTTCGACAAGGAATTGAGCCCACAACTATTGCATTTACAAACAGACGCATACAAACAAAAAAATCGAAAAAAAATTAATAAGAAATAGACTTATTATTTATTAATTGAACAGAAAGAAGAAGAAAAACGACAAAAATTTTCAAATGAATACAATTATAACACAAAAATAGCTTTCGTTTCATCATAAAAATAATTTACTTTGATTATAAAAAGGAAAGTTACCTTTTCACGGTCTCGTAATCTTCATTATACCTCGTAGACATTAATAGTGTGCCACGTTTTCACGCTTCAAAGACGCTTCACCCTTTACACTGAGCTTAAAAACAAAGAATTTTGTGAGTTACATATTAACGTCCACGCTGTATTCTCCACACGGAACCTGGTGTTAAGGCAATTCGATCCCATCAAGACTGCCGTTCCGGTTCCTCGCTTTCCGCAAATTTTGATTTTAATTTTTTGTTTCTGAGATCAATGCGTTCAATCAAACAGACCCCTAGTTGATGTCGAATGAAGGACATAATTATTTAAAAAATATTGACAAACTTTAAATATCTTTTATGTTATTAATTTTTCACTTTAGACGCAACTCGTTTTTAATTATAGATACGACGGTTGTGAGTTCTCGTTATTTACTCGCGCTGGTGTCGTCCGCCACGCAACACGCAAACCTCGAAGATTGGGCGGAGCGACAGGAACGGGCAGTGTCCTAACACTAACGTTTCCCTGTCTATCATGCTGTAACAACAAATACTTTTAAATATATACCCTGAATGGGAACCGAACGAATAACCAAGGCTTTTACAGAAAACGCTGCCCCACTACGCTCTGGTAATACGACGAAGTGCGGCGCTGAGTTCCGCCACTCGACAAGAATTTTTTTGGAAATTATGGCGGTATCCGAGGAACGAAGTATCTTGAGACTATATTCATTCTCCGTCCTCTATCATGTAGGAATAAGCATATCTGCTCTCCGCCGCATTTTAAGACAGCGTGTTTTTTTATCATATCAAACCGGTTGACTTAAATGAAGAAATATTTATCTCCAAATCAGAATCGTAGCCACACTGTTCTGATCAAGTCTACATTCACTGTAAGTTATATTCTAGAAAATTATAATAAACATTACCATTAAAACCAGAGAAAACGCCAGTTTCTCAAAGACACGCAATTAAAAGTGAAATATATTCGTTCGAGAGATGACCAAGATCCAGTTACTGAGGCCTAATAACTCAACTCGCTTTACATCGCACGACGATGACACAGCAACGACACGACTACGACATGACGACGACGACGCGACGGTTAAACCTCGCGTCAAAAACGTAGTGGATGCTGTCGATAGCGTGAGATAAATCTTTGTGTAGACTATTGCTTGTGTTCCAAGGAAGTTTCGAGATAGGTTATTAAGAGAAGTAACTTGAAAGCTTCAGTTTTTTTAGCTTCATACTGTATGTGTAACACAGGGAGCCTCTCCAGGTCTCTCCTCACTTTCCGCCGAATTCTATCAAATGATTGCGCTTTGCCTTGTTATCACAGCAAGGAGAAAATATTTCACTTCCTCGAGTGGAAATCGAACCCACAACCTGTCGCTTTTATAGTCGCCCGCTTGTGCCACTACACCTCGACTGGCATATTTAGTTACTGAATTAAATTCAACATTTGGAAAAGATACATTACATATTGATATATTTTTTAAATAATTAATAATTTTGAGGGCAGTCCAAATAAACCATTTTATTGAACTTCATCATTATATACTAAAAAAAACAAAAACTTTTTTTTTATTTAAAGCTTATAATTATTGCAGCATGCATCTGTACATGAGTAATGTAAGAGATAAATATTTGTAAATGTTATAGACTTCTTTCTAAAATAAGGAATATTTTTAACGATTTTTTTTTATGTAGTTGACACTTTACCACGAATTCCCCCTCCCTTCCTTCTGCCTACCTACTAAATGCGGGATACAGATTGAAGTTAACAAAAAAAATGAAATTTAAAACAATAGTTTGTTCTGACGTCCGTTGCACCTTTGCGTCACTAAAAAGGGGCTGTTGTAACTCGACACTACGAAATGTATGCTCATTGGAGGGCATGAAATTGGGATACAACCGGTTTTTGGGTGTTCGCTTTGAGGGATATTGTGGGTTTCTATATTGGAATATTTTACAATTAAGCTTTTTTAAGTCTTTAGTTATCGTAGCTTTTGACAATAGATTTAGTGTTTATACACTCCACTTAGTGCATTTTATGATTATTTTAGAATATATATTTTAGTATACAGCGAGGCTATTGAAGCTAAGTGGGGTATGATATGATTGCAGGACGGTTGCGAATTCGATGACCGCTCGAAAAAATTAGTTATTAATTGTTTTTCGCTACGGCAAGAAAGTGCGGCGTTGAGGTCCGCCACTCGATATTTATAAAAAAAAACATTAATATAACTTAACCAACGCTTTATCTTAAAAAACCTAAAGTAAAAATCTATTTCACTTTCATTGAACATCAAATATAAACCAAATACCACGAGTATTATAATAAACAGTTATAATATAACAGCGTGGTCTACAACAGACAGAATACAAACTTACATATTGAATATAGCGGCTAGCTCCCATGTGTCAAGAGGGGCTCAGGCCATCGCCCTCGCTAACCTTGCGCGCCATCTAACGCTGTATACTATTGTGCGTGCTGTAGCTGCTTCACTATAGTTGGAATTAAGTGTGGGTAGATTAGGAAATTATTTTGATTGGGTTATCTTCGAGTGTAGATAGTTAAATTTATATTGTATATAGGTAGATTGCGGCTGTCATGGCTTGTGTTGGTGGATTCCCATTCAGGGAAATTATATATTAAGCATTATCATTTTAAAGTTCCTGACACGTGACTCGTAACGCGTCGAGAATTTGGTGGAAAGTGGAGAATGGAAGTGTCTTAATAGGAACGGAGTATCTTCGCACTACTCTCACATAATATAAATAAATTAATGATGCAAAACATTGTTTTGAATTTAGACCCATTTAGAGTTACCTGTATAATATGAAGAAACAAGTCACTGTAGTAGTAGGATCACCCTGGTACTGTCGGTGTCGTAAGAGGCGACTAAAGTACGTGTGGTAGAGTCACGTCGCCAGTATTGGCAACACGCATGGGCAGACTCGACCGGATTTATACCACCCCCGGCATTTAAAACCGGCGTGAAGTAGTGGCTCTTGCCACTGCGTTTCGCATTAGGTAATGCCGGGCCCCGGTGCCCTTCATCTCCACCTTAAAGGCCGGCAACGCACCTGTAGCTCCTCTGGTGTTACATGGGGTTGTGGCCTGCGATGATCACTTACCATCAGGTGACCCGAACGCTCGTTTGCCTTGTCCTCTCCCATAAAAAAAAAAGATGAGACCGCTATCAAAATTGCGTATTTCTATGAATTTAAAAAAAATTAAAAACGCTATTTAATAATTATAAACGCTATTAACTATTTAATAATTGCTGTAGTAGTCATTTTAGTCTTAGACTAAAAAAAACAATGTATTATTAATAAATGATGAACTATATAACAAAACAATAACATTTGTATCTAGATATAAAATAATAAATGTATATAAATTGATGACAATATATTTTGCAAAGTAGTTTAGTGGACTGGCCGTACTTGCGAAGGTTGTGAGTTCGATTCTGAATTAAAGAATATATACTGTTTAAATATATATTTTCGTTTACTTAGTACGATTAAACAAAACGCGATATTACATTCTATCTGATTTTTGTTTATATGAACGGTGTATTTTAAATATATATACCACGGTCTCCCGTTTTGTTCTGTTAGAAACAGGATATTTGATCTTTTTTACAAAAATATATTTTTTATTCATTGGATAGATAAAGACACTCTGTTCTTCATTTTCGGACAAATTCTCAAGATATTGCGCATTCAGTTGTGGAACTCAACGCCGCGCTTTATCTTATAACCAGTGTGAAAATAATTCAATCTATCGAAATACAAATTGGCTTAAATTACATTACCTGCATACGAAGAGGCCGTCGTGGCGCAGAGGCACAAGAGTGCACCTAACTGTAAACGCGACTGTCTTGGTTTGATTCCAACACGGGAAAATGAATTATTATTTATTGATATTTTCATTTCTTCATTCTAACACCAAGGCAAAGCGCGGACTCGGGAAAGTATACTATGGCCGTGCATAGCGAAAGTGCACCGGATGTAGAGCTGAGCGCAAAAGAATCTTTTTTTGATGAATAAAAAAAATGAATAATTTAATACTGAAATTAAATAAAAAAGTTTGTTGCCATGAAATTCAGGCAGCTAGACGCAATCATGTGTCTCCCTAGTTAACAAATGTGCTAATTTTGGTTGAAATCGGTTGAGTGGTTGTGATGTGATGTTGCGTCAAAAAATTGATTTCCAAACGGTTAAGAGCTTCGCTTACGCTCAGCTCAATTATTATTTTTTATTAAAAAATTTCTTCGTGTACACACCAAGGCAAAGCGTGGCCTAGAACTAGTATTAAAATAGTAGTAGCAGTATAATAATAGTAGAAGTAGTACCCTGCTATATGCGGGATACAGCGTGAAAGAAAAACATACTCACAAACAAACGTGACATTACAGTAAACATTATACGGCCTGAGAACGCTGCAACGTTGGTAACTTGTAACAGTAATCGGGTCATTTGCAAATTGTTTGTACACAATTATAAAACGTTAGCGCGCTCGGTGCGTCGGATTATTGCAAAATACATATTTTAATATAGAATAGGTGAATAGTGTAATAATATATATATATATATATTCAACCCCCAATCATTTATATTATATTTAGTTGCCCGCTCTGGGAAAACTAATTGTGCCGTTAATTTTCACCACTCCACCCGCAATCCCTCGGGCGAAATGTGGAGAATTGAAGCGTAAACACTATTGACACAAGGTACTCTCTGCTTAACCAGTTATGCGGGAAAAGGCAAGAAGCTATATAAAACTATAAAGCTATATAAAACTAGTGATAGCTAAAGTTAAAAATAAGTATAGATACTCATAATATTTTATTACAAATTTATTAATATAATGACGCCCTTATTTAAAAGTTATTAGGCAGTGAAATTCTTACATGAACTCGTTGGTGGGACTCGACGGGTCTCTGCCATAAAAATAGACATTTAGGTTATTATTTTGTTTATTTAAATTGAGAATAAATAACAGATTTATATTTCTCGTGGAACAAGTAGAACAGCAGAAATCTCTTATGTCGCTTGTATTTCTATAAAACATATATTTTTTATTGAACATTTTAAAATTATCGATATATATTGTAATATATTTCAAAGGAACGTCCATTTTTTACATTAGGTACTTATATCAATCTGATGTAAAATAACCAGTTACTTAGCCACAACTAGTGTGAATACAAGTATTCTTAATTGTGCGTTGTAATTAATTAGAGGCGTTTCAGCATCGGTCGTTAACCCTCGCTGACGAGGTGGCCACACGTCCTTACCTTTCTAGAACAGTTTTGATGTAGTGACAATGTAATGAATGAATGAATGAATGTGACAAAAGTTATGGTAAATGGTACAGTGGTACGACGAGAATGAAAGAGAACGTGCTTAGCTGGTTGGGCACTTTGAACGAATGAGTGATGAAAATGGCAAAAAAGATTTATGATGGAAAAGTGGTAAGAGGTAGGGGGAGAGCTCGAACTCCAGTATTTTTGATACTGTGTATTCGACCTTCAAAAATACTGGAAGACAGTCACGTAAAAAGCATGAGGACCTCCCAGAGGGCATGTATGAAGAGGTTGATGACAGTCGCCGAGGCGAAAGAGGTATGTAGAGACTAGAGACCGTAGCGTTCGGCGCTCCGTTCTCTCTGATTACCCTGCTAGAGACAAAGCGTACAGCTAAAGTGGAGATCGAGTATTCAACCAGCCCCGTTGTGCCCCTGCGCCACGAATGGTCTCATTTTATCCCGACTTTATATTTTGAATGGCTGGTCACCCTTGTACCGGGCCTAGCTATGAAGTTTTATTACTGCTATTATTTTAATTATTCACACATGTCACCCTTACATTGTGTAGAAGTAAGTGTAATGGAAAAAATTAATGCCTCATCTCGTCCCCTCTACGTACTTATTATTAAATAGTTATTGTATGGAAGCCATCAGATGGCAAACATTTGTATATTTGTTACAGGGGTTCGATTGGAAGTATATATTATGTAATGAAATAGTAAGAGTTACTATACAGCTAAAGTTAAAATGTTTTAATACTTAATACATTATGTGTTCATGCACAATTTGTTTAATACCTCCTGATATCTGAGATATTAAAAAAATAGTATGAAATACTTGGTTTTAATATAATTTTTTCATTATTACCTGCCAAAACAAAACGCCGCTTCGAGATCTGCCACTTAACACGTTGTCTCCAATATTAAGAAATAAATTCAAAATTTACAATTCTTAATTTTCTCAAGACTTGCCACAAAAAAATTAAAAAAAAACTAAGCTAGAAATATTGAAATATCTCGATATAGATATGAAATGTTCAATGTTCCACTATCACTATCTACTCTATGAATTAAAACCGGTTTCGAGATTTGAATGTCTGGAAACCGGTCCTTGCGTTGTATCCAATAAATATCTTAAATTTTTTACGATATAAATAATTTGTAGCGCCGGGTCACAAGCATGCGACTAATTGCGACAGGTTGTAGGTTCAATTCCCAATCGAGAAAATAAAATATTTATTTTTTATTTTACTCTCTTTAGTAATGTGGAGAAGCGCTTCGTTGAGTACCGCTACTCAACACGCAATGCCTTCAGAATTCGGTAGAAAATACTGAACGGCCCAGGTTCCCTCTGCCCAGCCTGCTATGTGCAGGATACAGCGTGAAACTAAAAAAAATATTATTTTATGTCTTACTGTATATCTAATCGGTTTATTTACATTATAAGTATATGTAGGTATTTAGATATTTAGGTATGTCCGGTGACCACAACCGCTCTCAGTTTACAGTAAATAAACAACAGCCTATTTACTTAAATTAAAATAATAAATTTTAACGTTTTATATTCCATATCGAAATAACTAATGTCCGTAACGCTGGCGCGAGGGGAATCAAATGAAACACTTTTGTTTTTTAAGTGAATAAGTTATGGGAACTTGTACAAACAGTTAATGCCGTTAAGATAAAAAAATAGCGATGTCTGTCGCGACGGTTGTGGGTTCGTTCTCCACTCTAGAGATTAAATTATTATTTATTTACCTATTAATAATTTCATTGTAACACCCAGGCATAAGCTTGTGGACAGTCCGTGGGTTCCGTTCCTCACTCGGAGGAATGATTTTGTTTTAATTATTTTCGTTTCCTCGTTGGTGGTTTTCGAAAGGAGTGTCGTAACTACTACACTACACTTTTTCTGCCTATTGTGATAAGGAGGTAAAATGTTCAGAGAATGCACATTTCTACAATCTCTATAGCACGTGTTGAAATGATTTAGTAAACTACACTTTAGTTTTCACTTTTATTTCAATGTTTTTTTTCTGTTCGTACTCGCTAAATATGCAGGCAGGTATTTTGCCCGTCGCGTCTAATAAAATATTCATTATTTTTCCTTCGTGTCGATTGTGTTGCACGCTCGCGCATTTACAGAGTTGAATAAGGTATGCTTGGAATGTTGAAGTCAGTCATTCAGCTTAGTTTATTTTGCTTTGGATAAAACCATTGTTATCGTCTTCGAATGACATATTTGAGAAATGGGTGAATGTGCTCTGGTATAGAGACAGAGAACGACGTTGAGTTCCGCCACTCAACATGTAATATCTCGAAAATTGGACGGTGCGTGGGCAATGGTAATATTAGGTATACTCTATATGCGGGTAAATCGTGTAGTAGTTCATGAAAGTAGTTCAAGAAAGTAGTACTATTAATATTTATAGACTGTATATAAACATTGTACGTCACGTCATTATTCAGATAATCTAGTGAGTAGTCACTTTGTTTTCTGTTTTCTGGTAATGTAATAATTATGCGTACTTGGTTATGCGTACTTAGTGGTATTCTTTTCTTGTCTTTTTTGCGACGTTCTTCTAACAAGAACTTAAGAATTGCCTTTATTATTGCCAGTACTTTATTATTTGTTATGAAATGAAACCATTATGCCAATATGCCTTTATTTTTTGTTAAGAAACGGATCCCAACGCCTAATTTTATCTTAAGATAATATTAAGTGTTTGGTTCCGTCTCTTAGCACGCAATGTCTGAAAATTTCGTAAAGAATGAAAAAATATAACCCAAAAGCGAATATTCTCGGCCTAGCCTACTATTTGGGGGACTAAATAATAGATTTACTCTACCAATTTGCACTATGACTGAGTCTGTTATAAAAATAGCATTTACTTACAATTAAATAATAACATAACGTTACTCATAAGAATGATTAATATTATTATTGAAACGTATTAAACTGTAAACGCTGTATCCTGCACAAATAAGAGTAGACAGTTGTTATGTTGAGGTTGTTGATTGGATATTGATGGTTATCTAACAGAGTGATGAAATGAAAATAATTAAATATAATCATTCTCTTAAATGGGAATAGAACCCACGACGTCCTTCGTAAATCACTTAACAAATTATATGTAAAATTGATTACAAGAACGGTGTAATAATAATATATTATTAACAACTAAAATTTTATGTAGTATCCACCACTTTACAATGTGGTAAGAGCTTTCTCACAAGTAGGTACTACTTATATTATGTATATATCATACATATATATAATACGCGGGAAGCGCGGCCATTTGCGGCACACTTTCATCCACTTACCCAGTATGTATGTATGGGAAAGCCGTGCGCGTGCGCAGCCGTAGAAACCTATAGCGTTTTGTAGATCACTGTGCCTTTCTACGACAGTTGGGTGTTGTAGTAAACTAATAATGTTCGAAGTATCGGGTTCCCGAAAGTGTATTAATGCTTTGCCGATATAAATGGTTTGGATTTTTTTTACCTTCACGCTTTATCCAGCAGGTTGCAACGTACGCTGAGCCTAGTGTTAAGACACTATACTCTCACACTTTCTACCGAATTCTGAAGGCATTGCATGTTGAGTAGAGAGACTCAAAGCCGCGGTTTGCCTCGACACCAGGATGAAGTAATTAGAACATTAAATATTTCCTTTCATTTCAAGTGTCTTCATGGGAACAGCGGAGTACAGCGTGAAGCTAAAGAGAAAAAAAAAGAAAATTTTAGTATTTATATGTAGATAAATATCTAAGTTAAGCCGGGAAAGAACACTCGTTTTACAACATAATTATTCAAATTTTATTAATTAGGAGAGTCATTTTCAAATTTTGCAAATTCAATCGCGTGTCCATACTTGTCCTTAGAGAGTATTAATTTGGGTGTCGCCCTAACTAGATACTTAGCGAGTTAGGTGGGTCGTCACGCAACGACTCGCGCCTATAATCATAATTAATTAACGAAATTCGATTATAGAGCTAGTTATATATTATTCTATGCGTGTCTGAATTCAATTAAGCTATGTCACCGATGTCACCTAGCTAATTTTAGTTCTTTTCATATATTTCTCATTGTTTAATGCCAGGGGCTGGGTTTTGGACTTTTGATGTGAATTATTGGTATTATCCACTTGGGAATATTAAGCGGCTGTTTTTGTCTACCTTCACGTCTTATACCGCCTATAGCCTTGTAGGTAGAGACACCTAGTGTCAAAGCATTCCGTTCTCCACGCATCGTTCTTTATTAGAAATGTAACGTGTCATTGTGTGGTGGAACTTACATACCGCTTACAGTCGAACTCTGTGCCACTGCGCTACGACAACCTCCTTTTTATGATCTTGTTTATTTAAAAAGATTAAAGAGATATTCTTATTGTACTCCTTGTGACTCTTATGTCTAGTTATTTAACTGCATACAATACGCTTTTAATGTAAACAAACTACTTATCGCGTTCGCAAGTCTTGATTGATTCATACATATACTTACATATCGATTGGTTTTGCTATATTTATAACATAAGGAAGACAATAGTAGTTATATTAAAGTAGATATAGGTACCTTACAAAAAATTAAGGTTTATTTTGTTTATGTAGGAAGCTCAGACAGTGAAGAGGTACCGTAACTCTAAACTTGGCTCACAAGCCCCAGGAACTCCTGTCAGTTTCTCACCCTGCAACACGATGGACACGAAGCCTTGAGGCACTGCGTGTTGAGTGGCGAAACTCCACGCCGCGGTTTGCCTCTATACCAGGGCGAAAAAATGAAAATATTATATATTTAATTTCCTCGGATGGTAATCGAATCCACAACCTATCGCATTTACAGTCATATGTTTATGGCCCTGCACCACAGCTTCGAATTATTATTTAAAAACGCAAAAAAAGATAATAACATTCAGAAGTCAAATAGTCCCATCAAGGCGAACGAAGCATTACTTATTCTTATCGAGATGATATAGAAGCGTATTTGGCGGTGGAATGCGACCGTACGGCCTCACTCGCCCGTTTGAGTCCTTGGGCCGGAAGTCTCGTCTCCACATCTGTATTCAACGCTGCACTCTATAAAATAAACTGACGTGCGCCGTTATCCATATTAATATGAATAATGCAATGGCATCCAGATTAGCTTAGCTCTAGTTTGTTCGGGGGCACAGTGGGTAAACGCAACTGGTGGTTGGTTCGATCTCTACTCGAGGAAATGAAATATTTACTTAATTAAACATTTCTTCGCTCTGGGTGTCGAGGCAAAGCGCGTTGAGTTCCGCTACTCAACACTCAATGCTTCCAGAATTCAGCGGAAAGTGGGTTAACATTCCCTCTGCTTACTCAGCTATGTGCGGGATACAGCGTGAAGCCATTAAAAAGAAATTGTTTGTATTAAATATTTTTAAATCCCAGTCACGAAACACCTGCAATATATGCAATCCTGCAATAATATTATCGATGTTGCTAAATTGTTGTGATATTTGCAGGTGAGGTTTCTCGGTACCCAAGTGTGTGAGATGTAATTGTGAAGTTGCCTAACTGTCCCGTGGGGGCAGTGGTGGTTCATTTAAATAGAATAAGTAAGTAGCTTACCAGTTAGAGGGGGTAGATGCGCAAGGGCACACAAGTGTGCTGTTGTAAACGCGTCGGATGTGGATTCAATTCCAATTTATATTACTTCGTCCTGGCAACAATGGAAATCGTGGCATTGAGTTCCGCCACTCAACACGCAGTGCCTCAAGATGTCGGTGGAAAGTGGGAAGAAGTGTCTTTATGGGAACGGAGTGCACTTAAAACTAGGTTCCCAGGGTTCCCAGGTTCCCAGATTCTCTGCATGCAGAACCAATTATTCTGAAAGTAGATTATCTGTGCCTACGTTGCTACAAACGGGTTAGAGCGTGAAACGGATCTCCATTTTAAAGTGACTTCGTAGAGTAATAATTCAATAATATATATATTATTTTGCTCCAGTTACGAAGCTGCCAGTCTTAATACAAATACAATTGTCCCTATTTATAGCATATTAGTACTTATGTTGGTTTGTCTTCACGCAACTTCCACATTTAGCCAGAAAGGCTGAAGATACTTCGTCGGAGCAATATAGAAATTATATTATTATACTTTACTTTAATCTCTAATATTTTAATATTTGATCTTTAGATCAACTTTCTAAATGTTGTCATTGTGCAATTGTATGTCTACTTTGTGGAATGAAGCCCCGGGGTTGAGATCCGTCAGTCAACATGCAATATTTAGAAATTTGGGCTGCATATTGGGCTTGCCCTTACCTCTGACTACCCTGCTATATGAGAGATATGGTGTGAAGCTAAAAAATTACTTAAAGTTAAAATATTATTTCCAAAATCTTAACTTTTTAAAACTTTTACTGGTTTTTCAATATATGAAATTTTCAATAATTTTTCAAACTATTGATTATTTGTATCATCAAAAATTAATATCGATATGAATGTACTGTATTTTTTAAATACATGAATACAATCCACACACACACACAAGACAGAAGACTTCAACAGATCAGCAACCACCACGTGCATACGTATAGTAGGTATAACGTATATCGCAATAAAACGAGAAATCCGAGAAGATTGGCCACTGAGCTATGAAGTCACGCCACGACATGCCGGCTGCACTTTCTCAAGTCTGTGAAAAAAAAACTGATACTCGACGCCCATTGCTAGGAAGGTATTGGAAATCTTTTACATTCAGTTCTTTATTTAGTTGTGGTTGTTAAAAAAGATATTGTAAAAAATTTATATACAATGGATATAGGTATTTGAATTTATGAAGTGCTGTCGTGGTAGCTGTTCTGATTTTTATTCTCTTTTGCTCGAAGGTGTGTTTTATGATTTGGTGTTGTTTCGTGTCACGTTTAAACAAAGCCCAAATCTAACACCCACCACGCAACTTAACATCTCGAAAATTTATGCAAAATGAACAGTAAGACATCTGACTGAGCTCCCGTTATCCACCCCGCATATATTATATAGATATTTTAGATGCGTTAAAAGGAAGGCAATGCTTATTCTGACTTTTAGTTGGATGAGCCTTCATACGTCCATCTTAATAGTATTTGTATATTATAGGAACAATTTGAAAATTGAACACGAATAGAAAAGATAAATACCCTATTATTATAATAATAGCAGGGAATTTACTTCTAGATGAGCACAAGTAGTTTTGTGACATGAAAATGGTTTAGTGGAGTTGATAAGTATGTTGTGGTGACTGCAAGAATAACAGATCAAGGTTTATTGGAAGATATACTTGTAACTAGGTGGATATGACATAAGACCAGTATTTCTTTTTTGGGAATCTGATGTTTTGTACCTAAGACTAACGCTATACTTGTTGTACAGTGTTTTGTATATTTTAATGTTTCTGGGTTCGAGTCCCAGTTGGTGAAATTTAAGTAGTGTGAAATTCAACGGCGAGCTTTGTGTTCTTATCAGAGCGTAGAGTAGAGAATAAAAATAATTCGTACTCCCGAGTGGTAATCGAACCTACGTTGGTTTATGAAAATATTATTGATAACCATATTAAATCGAGCGTAAACAGCGTTTCCTTGCCAATATATTCTACTTATTTAAACAAAATGTGCAAAACAAAGTGTTTTTTAATTTTTTTTCTGTACATCCTTCGAACAAGTAAATATAAAAATATATCTATACTCCTCATTTAGTAGCAGTCAGTAATCATTACTGCGGCACAAGGGCCCTCGGAGTCACAGCGGCGGCCGCTATGTTTCTTTTTGTTGAAAAGATAGAAAGCTCACTTCGGGTGAACGTACTGTTAGAATTTTGTTTTTTTTTAATAGTACGTATCTAATAATTTAGTTTTTTTTTATTTGGTTGTTTTCACTCCTCTTCCCGTACTATAGGTCCCGTATTATAAGGAATATAGTGCTGCGACGTTTTGCTCCACCAGCTGAAGTAAGGGACATCACGTGTTGAATAGGAGAAATATATTAGTTGCTGCGATCCTTTACTCAACACATACTCGATCGATTTCGAAATCGAACCCAAGACGCTCACAGTTGGAAAATTTGCGTTGTATTTTTAACAAATATAGGAAGTAATTTAATTAATAAATTACAAATTTTATTAAAGTTAAAGCATAATTTAATGATTCCACATAATTTGCTGTCTTAACTACAACAATACGATAAGGTAACTAATATAAAATTGGCACAAGTATATTTATAATGCCATGATGTCAGTTAATTTCTAATTGACATTTATGGTAAATAACATAACATATTAAGTTTCTAAGAAAAAAAAAAATGCAAATTGAGTTTCTTATATATAAACAAGAAAGTACCAACAACAAAAACAACAATCAATCGTATCGATACAAAACGTTGTCTGTCAGCTATAAGAGAATCAGGCAAGAAATGGTGGAAAAAACATGAATTTAAAATGGTAAGATCGAGAAGCGGCAAGTGTCGACGGCGAGGCACAATCGATATGGTGTATGAATTTAAAATAAATCTGGCCGGTTTGTTTTTGAATTAAAGTTGTCATTTTGTAAAAGATATTTTGTACTCTTTGTTTCGTAAATACTATAGGATTTTGTTTGTCCAAATGTGAAAACACTACAATCTCTATTACACGGTAATTGTGCTTTTTTATAACGAATTTTTAGTATGTTTAAATTTTTATGTTTCGTAGTATGTTTAAACATTGCCCCATAAGTGAATCGAACTTATTACTATTTTGTGTACTAAGATATATGTATATATATATATATATATACCAATTCGATATTGACCTTATTTTTTACTAGCTCTTAATTGTTATGTGATAACTCATACTCAGTTAGTTTCTGAGATTAATTGCGCTTTCAAACATGCAAACTCTAAGGTAAATTAGGAATAGTAGCCTAAATAAAAACCATTTTTTTAGTTCTTGATATTAATTGCTCAACCAAAACAAACTCGTGCTGGTTTGGGAGCTTCGTGAGTCACCTCGCTAATAGCCTATACTAAGCCGAGCTGTAGTTCATAGTTCATTAGATTTAATTAAAAACAACGCTCGCTAACACCATAGGCGTAGATCCGTCTAATTTTCATAATTTACAACGCTTAGAGGATTTTCTTGATCAAGAATAAAGGTTGTAGTATTAAGATTTAGGGTTGTCTATCATTTGTTTAGATTTTTTAGACCTAAAATATTTGATTTTAATACTTTTTGCCAGACTTATATAGACGTTTTCATTGTAACTGAGCGCTGTCTGTTCTACTGAGAAAATTCTATTATTGGTATCGTTTACCAAAAGAACCCAAAACAATGATTTTTTTTATGTTTGTCTGTGCGTTTGTGAACATTGATCTTAGAAACGGTTTAACCAATTTTCATTAATCCAGTTTTCATTCGTTGGACAAAATTTCTTCAACTAATTGGTTTAATAAATTAGATGAACCTTTAGTTTTCAGTGTTCAAAAATAAAATTAAAAAAAAAATCAATGTAAAGTTATTTTTCTTCGATGAAATTCGTTTTGTCGAAAACAAAATATTAGTTTCATCGGATTGACCGAATCCATGTTCAATCGTTTTTCATTTGTCTTGTAAACATAAAAGTAAACGTTCTCAGAAACATATCAGAAAATATTCGTAACGCGATACTACGTCTACATCCTTGCATTCACGTCACTTAGACAATGAGGCAGCGGACAGTGTAGAAGCAAAGCTTTCTTTGATACTTTAAAAGGACAATCATTCCATTAGAAAGCAATTGATTCTAATTCGGTCCATCCCTCGACTCGCGGTGAACAATGGGGATATCATGTTTCATACTCTTATTTATTTTTTTATGTTAGGTTTTGTGTGTAAGTAATTCTTAAAGGAATCATTATATTTATATTTCCAATTTAGGTGCTGTTGACTGACTGATGACAGACGATAGCGCTGGGACTGCAGATCGTATTTTTCTGTGGGGTGCTAGCTAGCCTTGAACAGATATGTTCGTGTAAACGTTTTTTTTTAAATTTTTCTGGGCAATTTTTTTGTTATTACAACTGGGGTGGGCGCAATAATTTAAATATACGATAAAAATCTATATAAAGCACCTTAATTATTTAGTTCAGGAATTTGAATTGCATAGTGTTGAAGAAAAATAAAGACGAAGAGATAATATTTAACAAAAACCTATTATGCTTTTGGCGGCCATCAAATATTCTTATCAAGGCATTGCCTTAACAGCTTATCAGTTACTATGGTGACTCATAATTTATTATTAAAGTTGTAGTTTTAATATTAAATAATATTTACACTTACAGATATTAATTAGCATTTAATTGACATCAAATTGGTATTAACGTGTTCATTGTACCGGTTTTATATCAGTCAAAGTTCTCTGAGATCGTCATATGTAAAAGTTTGCTGTGCTTTTCAAGCTTTAATTTTATTGAATTTTATTAATTATGAATAATTTACCCCACTCTGGGAACAAGGGAAGACGAGCATTGACTTGCGCCACTCAATATATATATATATTAAATTAATGTAAAAATAACTTTAATTGTAGGGTTATATCACACAAATATTTCTATTACTACACATGTACATATTATTTTTATTCATACTAGCCATACACATTGTGGATAACGGAGACCTTATCTGCATTTCTCATACATTCTCTTTTTCTCTGTTACCACCTTTCCATCTCTACTCTACTACTACTACTACTACTACTACTCTAAACTACTCTACACAAAAGAAAACAACAAATAAATATAGATATATTACGTACGCATTGTTAGGTTCACTTTTGTTCACAAAGTATACCCGATAAATGATATCTGTTTAATAAGATTCTTTGAATAGACAGCCCTGTTTTTTACAATTGTCTATTTCAATGGAATTTTGAATCCGAAACTCATAAGTCATTGTTGGCATTGTTAATTTGCATGCAAATGCAAACGCATTGTTCCTAGAATGTTATAGAACGTGATTTTAACCGACTTTACAAATAGGAAGGTTTCATTGCATTGCGCGTCTCCCGCATGTGCAAGCTTCTCATAAATGTATTATACATTGTTTTTCTTGTATATATTTATATAGAATATTTATTATTGATTTCATATTTCAACTTTAACTTGGGCAAATATTTTTTATAGGTAAGTATTTTATAAGTTAATTCTAAGTATAGCTAGCTAACTTCAATTCCGTCAGCAAAGTTACCCTTTCAGTAATGCAGTTGAAAACAATTTACATCAAAATGAATAAAAAAGCCGCCTGACATTATTTCCCGCACGGCGGAGTAGCTAAAGAGTCTGTTTGGTTGAGCGCACTTAACTAGGAACTATTTCAAATAAAAAAAAAGTATGAGTTTGAATTATTGATGAAAACTATTGAAAAATGAGGAAATTTCATTATAAACGTTATTCCAGGAATATGTCTATAGATATATTTATAATAATTAAAAAAAATATCGCTGAAACAATCCTTTGTAGTTGTACAATAGTTACGTTATTCTATTGTTATAGAATATTTACACTTTTCAACCCGTTCGGAGTACTGGTGTGTATGTATGTATGTTTGTACACATATATCTAGTGACCAAGTAATTAGTGAAGTTATTCTAACACGGCCACTGTGGATCGCTGCTACGGAATACTGATAGCGGGGTCAGTGAACTTGCTTATACCAGAATTATGTATCGTATTGTTTATTATTTGGAGTTTTGGAGTCGTTTATTATTAGATACATAATGATTTCGGGGATTTTGATTGTGGTTGATACAAATTGTCCTTTTTTATATTAAGCGTTTATATTTTAGAGTAGGATCTTCTGGCAGTCCACTCCGTTCTATGTCCTTGTCAAACAGAAAGCCGACGTTGTGGAGTGGTAAAGCGTTTAGTCAGATGGAAACGCGACGCTTGTGCGTATGACTTTCACTCCATTCACTCATGTCATGACACATGCCAAACGTGTATTATTATATGTCTTTACACATAAATAGAAGAAAATACAGCAATTTTTCTGGCGGATGTTATCAATTATCTTTGAAAGTCTCGTTCCAATTTAATTGTCTCGGCAGCTTCCGTTAGCGCGATTGTGGGTGTACCAGATTTCTGTTTCTGTTTCTGTCTTTAAAGGATATAATAAGGTTGCTAGTTCGATACCCGCTCGGGGGAGTTATTGTTCTTAAAGTATTTTTATTTTGTTTGTTATTTTGGAAGTTGGACGAAATTCAAATAAATAACCAGCGGAATGCCCTTACATAGGTCTATATAAGAAAATTCCCAATATTATAAGTAATAGGTACTCAAGGCTAAAGAATAAGTAGATATTTATTTCTTAATAAAGTAACATTTAATAATAATACTTAGAAATGCTATTTCTGTTAGGGAAGTAGGGCCTACAATGAAACGAACGAAATGATTAATGCGTCCTCCCCCATCGTAGCACTTCGAAAGCTCCCAACAGCTTAGCGAGTATACATCACAACCAACAGAGTTGTAATAGGTTCGAATTTAGTTAGAACTTATCAAACCTAGAATATTTTTTTGGATTACTTTACCAGTCACCAGCGGAGAGGAGTAGAAACACTTCGTTTTCCGTTTTTAAATTATTTTAGCAATGCTATCTATCATGGAGGTCTTAATAGAATGAAGTTAGGTGTTACGTTCAGTCAAAACATGCACTGATTTATTTTATAAAATATTAAATTTATGCTACTAATGCTTTTCGATTTCCACTCGAAGAAATTAAAAATTATATTTGAGGCAAAGCGTGACTTTCGTCAAATCGGCGAAACGTGGGAAACGTGTCATAATGTCAATATGGCTACAACTCATATTGAGTCACTGACAGACACTGTATATACGAATCTACTATACTTATTAGTATTATCTGCCAACGCCACGGCTCATCTAACTAAAGCAGAAAATTGAAATAAACTTAAATACATGAACTACCACATGTACAACTTCAAATTTCTCAACTGCGCTACAGTAGAGTCGAGTCAATTTTTATAATAATCCTTTGAGTATAGACTAGTTGTGGTGGTAAGTTTTTATTTATTAATAAGTTTTCTAAACTTTTGGACATTATTGAATTAGAAGAAAAAGTAATGAAAAGTTACATAAAAAATTAAAAATCTGCGCAGCTATCTACAGCTAAGTTCAAGACGACCATGACTCGTCGACATCACTATACAATACAAGTTCAACTAAGGTGTCAATATATCTATATTCGATACAATAAAGTAAAGTAGATACCTACTTTATAGATAGATATAAGGATAGGCGTAGCGTGGGCGACGGGGGTCGGCAACCGTGAGTGCTACGACCTGCCCACAGCGCCTGCGCGGCCCGGCCATCGACCAGGGACGCCCGGGACCTATGTCTGTCTGCGAAACTATATCTAGGTATCTATTTAGGTAGATATCTAGGTAGACTTGTAGGTAGAATACGTACCTACAGGGCGCGGGGGGAAGGGCGTGGCTCCTTACTTATAAGATTGGGTGGTTTACAGTTTTATTTGCATCGTTATTTTATGATAAGAGGTTTTATATTGATTTTTTTTTATATTGATTTAGTTTTTGATTTATTGTTGCTTAATTTTAATGTATATTTATACTAATGTAAATAGTATGTACTTTTTATGTAAGCATTTAATGTAACTAGAACACCTAAAAGTATATCATTCTTGAATGTAATTATACTGACTGTAAACGCGACAGTTGTGAATTCGGTTCCCACTTGGAGGAATGAATTTCGTCTTTCTTTCCTGGTATGATAAAGTGCGGCGTTGAGTTCCGCCACTTGACAAAAAACCTGGCGTTTAGTTTTGACACTCAGTACGCAATGCCTCGAAAAATTTGGCGGAAAGTGGGAAACGAAATATCTTAACAATAGGTTCCCTCTGGTCCCCCCTACCCTACTGTGCCAAGCCAAGCATTTTGTTATATTAGATCATAATAATTAATAATTATCAAGCACAAGACTTCCGTAATAAATACGAAGACATCTTCGTTAATATTACTTCAAAAATATCATTCCCAAGTTGAAGTATCGTGTTCGATACGAAGTTGTACTGCAAAACTTTAATATAGGTCGTATGCTATTGATACTGACAGGAAGTTACTTGCCGCCAAGATGAACTTTACTTCCTGATTAATTGTCTTTTATTACTTTTAGATCAGTACTTAATCTATATTAAAAAAAAACTTTTAATTGATCTATGTTGTTAGTAATCTTGATTTTTTATGGGACCATGTATACGCTTTTACAATATGCCAGAAATGTCATGCCTGGATGCCAGAAAACGTCCGAGAATGTTCTATATGTGTTAAAGGTTATCGCCAAATTAATGATTACATAAATGATAACACGCCTTGGAAATGAAATGCTCAGTCCAGTCTGTTTCAAAGAATCATTGGCAGAAATATTAAAATATATTTGTATAATTCATTTAAAAGAAAAGTTATTGTTAGAAACTTTAAAACTATAAATCATTTATTTAATATTTAAACAAAAAAAACATAACAACTTGTGAACGTTTCCCACGTTCATTATCCAATCGAGATCACAGTTGATCCTTCTAAACAGAAAGCGGGCGAGTGTAAACGAAAATAAAACTTTTATAGCGCTCCTACGAAACAAATAGGGCAGTAAGAGTCGGCACACCCTCGGTCTATTTTATATTTTATTATATGCCTTTTGTGACAGCATGTGATTGGCAACGAGATGAATGTGGGTTCGATTTGTACTCGAGAGAATGATTATTTATTTGTTTTATTTTCTACACTCTGATAAGGCAAATTGCAAAAATTCTGTTTCCCTACCTTGTTATGAAGGAAAAAGAGTTTCCTTTTATAATGTACCTGGCATTCCGTTCATTTATAGTAGTTCTTTTGTGTAACCCTCTTGTGGTGATGAAAGTAGGTCAGGCCAACTCGGCCTATTCATTATAATAATTTAAATATTCGTCTGTACAGAATCATTTATTGTATTATAACATTGAAATACTTACCTTTGAAAACACAGTATCAAAGATACTAGAGGAAGTTCACGAAAAAGCAGGAGGACCCCCCGGAGGGCATGTATGAAGAGGTTGATGACAGTGGACGAGGCGAAAGAGGTATTAAGAGACCGTAGCGTATGGCGCTCCGTTCTCTCTGACGAATAATAAAGCGTGAAGTTAAGTTATTTAGTAAATTAACAACTGTATAATTTACATATCACCCCTATTCTTTATCTCTAAAAAGTGGATAATCTACTGAACCCTAATTTCTTATTTGACCTCGCGCTAAGTCTTTTCTATTTTGGGTTGTTTGTAATAACGTTACTTAACCGTTGTAAGGAAACTTTGTATTAATGTATTTTTAAAAATACAATTGTACAAGTTTTATAGCATTTCCTTTTTGATACTTGTAAGAGAGTCCTGCATAATCTAGTGTTAAGTCACTCCGCACTCTGCCTTCAGCAGCAGTTGTTTCGCAGGGACACAAGCGACTGTATACACCACAGGTTGTCGATTCGATTCCCACTCGAGGAAATTAAAAATATCATATTTTTATTTGTTTTGCTCTGGTTGAGTTCCACTGGTTGAGAGGAAGAGTGGAACTGAAGTGTTTTAATAAGAATGGAATGTCGTAACACTCAGTTCGCAGCTTTTCTCTCCTACCCTGCAATGCGCGGGATACAGCGTGAAGCTAAAAACATTAACTATGGCGACAATTATACAATATACATCTTAAATCAGAGAAATCAAATTATATAAGTAAAGCATATCCATATTATAACTATTTTGTACAAATGCCATTAATTCTTGAATAGAAAAAAAATCTTGGCTTTCCAACGAAAACCGGTATCGCAGGACATTAGTACGTGGGATGGTATTCAAAGTCGTAAGCTCTCATGAACTTAACTGAGATTGTTGTTTGTTTTCTTTTAGCCTCACGCTTCTCTTGGATATTGTAGGGAAGGCAGGGTGAACGTAGTGTTATGACACTGTGTTCTCCATTCACTGTCCAGTTTTTAAGTAGTGGAACTCAACGCTACTCTTTATCTTGTTACCAGACCGAGGAAATTAAATTTTATAGTCCCTCAATACTCCTCAACACAATGAAGCTTATTGCTAAGCTTTGTTATATGTTTGTACATATGTGTCCAGAGTTAAGATAGCTTAAACATACATACTCGTACACTTATTGATAAGATATTTTTTTTATCAAAAAATACCCTGGAAAATTTTTAAAAATGCTTCCAGAATTTGTTAGAAGGTGAGAAACGGAAGTGTCCTAACACTAGGTTCTCAGGTTCCCTCTGACTACCACGCTATGTGCGGAATGCAGCGTGAAGCTAAAAAAAAATGCAAATGTATTTCGAAACTAATTTGTCGTTTAAAGTTATTATTTGCCACTTCTCCAACTTTGTAAGCCTAAAAAGTTAACCATAATGAGGCTTATTAAGCTCAATCGGGAACTTGGAACAAGTTTAGTTCGGGTATTCTTTCCTTTTGGTGTGTGTTTGTATTTTAAACCGAGAACAGTTTTATTTGTTTATGTTTTTATATTTTTCATGAATATAGTTGTTTTTAGGGTTCCGTAGCTTAACAGAAAAAAAACGGAACCCTTATAAGGATCCGCTGATACCGGATTCCTGTGAAACTTCAGTAATGATATTTGGCACGAAGTGAGAACTTAAAATATAAATAAAATAGAAAAAAAAATCATTACAGACTTATTTTTGTAGTTCATTTCATGCAAAATGGATATACGAGTATACGCCAGCAAATTAAAATTTGTCAACGTCAAAATAACTTGTACTTAAACCTACAAACCTGAAATTGGTACGGAAGCCTCAGTGGACGGGTCCGACTCGCACTTAACCGGTATTTATATATTTATAAAATACTAACGACCCGTCCGCGGCTCACTCGCCTACTCTTATTATTATATTAAAGCTGTGTTGTTCTGTTATTTTAACTCTATAACTGTACAGTGTTGTCTAGATCAACTTAGTAGTTTTGTAGTTCAAAAGGGAGAAACATAAATGCATCCTCACAAATTTTCAAATTTATAATAAATCGTACTTTATATTTTCAGATTTATAATATTACTATGGTTAAGATTTATTCAATGATCAAAATTGTTTAATGAAATCCAACGTTCGACTCTTTCCAATATCTACACTGTAGTACAAATATTCAGTTTAATGTATTTCCTGTCCATTATCGGATATCTAAACGGAATATTCGTTTATCACATATTTTTGTGTGTACACAGTCGCCCCAGATAATCGTAGGGGGAGCTGGAGGGAGTGGGGGGTTAGGGGGGAGGGTAGGGTGGCGCGGACGACGAACTCTGTACAGATCGATACAGCTGCCGGCACCCCGCCCAGATCTGCGCCTCGTTACCATGGTTACCAGACGAGAGAGCAGAGAACTGTACACGCACACTTGTACACAACACCAGTGCACGTAAAGCAATCACACTCGCGCGTGTAAACGTTGCTGTGTGTATACATTGTAGACGCACACATGAACAAACACACTGAATAAGACCGTTAAGCTCGTTGTTTACCTGCGGGTTGCGGATTTACGACTTTTAATATTACTTCCCGTCCCTTTTTTTGTTGGTGGCTTTTTTTTGTTGCATTTTCATTGTAATGTATAGGAGTTACTTGGGACGTATGGCTTTAATATTTCTTAATACTGGCTTAATCGGAATATGAGCTTAAACGGTACCGAGGTCAATTTTATTACAATATATGAAATATTGTTAAAAAGATGTGATATGATCACAAAATGGCCAAACGCTAATTTATAAAATTATCCCCATTCATTCAAAGGCACACAATGCTGCCTATTACTTATTAAAATATATATAATTTTTCATCTGAATACTTAAAATGTGCATTTTGAACGATATTATAGAGTCAGTATGTGAATTCGCTGTAACCATATACGGTGATGCTCGCTCGCACCCCGTCCCCGCCGTGTCCGGGCAAACCTACGCCGATCCAAATTTGAAATTAAATGAGATAGTTTCAAGCTGTATCCCGTATATAGCAGAAGGAATCTAGTGTTATGACACTTCGTTCCCCATTTTCCGCCCAATTTTCAAGACATTGCATATCGAGTGGCGGGAGCTCACGCCGCGTTTAGTCTTGCTTCCAGAGCAAGGAAATAAATCATTTGCTAGTGTGGTAATCGAACCCTAAGTCGTTCACGGTTAAAGCCACGACGGCCGGCATATTGCAACTACCTGTTGGTCGCTACGTGGTCCTGAGGTGACACGCTCTGTGATATTCTTCTAACTTTGTTAACTAAAATTGGAACTCTAATTATTTTGTTATCTAAATTTTATTATAGACGCTTTTATTATCATGTAAAAGTGATGAGTTTAAATATAACATACACCTACATAAAATCTCTTTCTCTCTTTTTATCTTTCCCTACTTTACCGGCTTTATCTGTGTTATTAATTATAAATTAATTATCTTTTTGAAAAATGAAGTTAAAGTATAAATCATAAGTATATACTTATACGTTCTACGTTCATTTAAATACAATATATGCGTTGTGCATCTCAGAACCCTATTATCTGTCAACGCCATCTGGCAAAGTTCATTCTATAATGGCGTACCATTGAGAAGTGCTTAACTTACGTAATTGGTTCAAGCTAAAGCTTGTTTCCACGATTCAACGAGAAATGCCTCTAAAATGAGCTAAAAATAGAAAACCAACTGTGCCCTAGCACAATATCTTCTCTGGCATCAACATCATCGGTACAGCACTATGGTTGTGGATTCGTTTCCCACTCAAGAGAAAGAAATATTTTAATTTAATAAACCATATATTTATGACGGCGTAACGCATTGCCATTTTTTAAAATAAACCATATTTTTTAAATATATCTATTATTTGTCTTTTAACTCCAAGATCGAACTGGCACCCATCTAAATGAATTGCATCTAGTCCATAATATATTGATTGATATTCCCGCGGACGTCTCTATGCTCATTCCATGGTAGTTCGAGGGTTCCACGCATGCCCAGTGAGCTCGGTCCCGGGGCCGCCTGTTGCTAGTCGGAATATAGATCACCTTTACACCAAATATATATATATATATATATATATACATATACACACACACACACACATATATATATATATATATATATATATGTGTGGTGTAAGGCATATATATATATATAAAGAAATATTAAGACACTTCCGTTCCCCAATTACCGCCGAATTCTAAATGCATTACGTTCAGTGGCCTGCCGCGCTTAGTCTCGTCACCAATACCCTAATAAAAATATTAAAAAACAAAAACTGGCCTTGAAAAATTAATAACATAAAATAATTAAAAACATATTTTAAGATATTTGAATAACAAAAATAAAGGATATCCTTAAAAGTTCTTACAACATCGCTTTTAAAAAGTAAACAAACTTTAAAAGAATAAAAAAATTATAAATACCAAAGATAAAGTAAATAGTAGTAACAGATCTTGAAGAAAGTTGTTGAGTTAAAAATAATAGTGTCTTGAGTATTATTTTTTACTTAAAATATTATTATTTTATTTGTCTTACTGTGTGCTATGGCTGTATGTCCGATGTCCACTTGTAGAAATATCTGAATTTATATATATATTATTTTATAGGTCTTGGTAGAAAAAGTACGGCGTTGTGTACTACCACTCAACATTCTAACGGAAATGAGCAAAAACTTATGAAAAAGTGATTCTTCATTACAGTTTTAAGCTTTATACAGCGTAGCAGAATAAGTAGGGGAACATAGTGTCAAGACACTAAGTCCCCGGCTTTTCGCCCCATTTTCGATCTGTTGCGTATCAATGAAATTTAACGCCGCGCTCAACACTCAATTAAAAAAATACATAAATAGGTCAAAAAATAATTTTCTGTCTATAAATAAACATCGGAACCACTATTGTTAACAAAAGTATGTCTAAGAAAGTCATGCGAAATTGTCAACCTTTTATTAGAAGTCTTTTGTGTCTAATAGCTGGTGTCAATCGTGGGAAAGACCGTCTCTAAAAGAATTTGTATTAAAAGAAATGCACTTTAGCTTCTGCGAATGTACCACTAGTGTCGCTGTGCTATTATTTGCCCTTGAGTGATTTTTTTTCTTTCATTATTCATATTTGTGTAGGTAGTAGTACGTGTGGCATCTGAAAATGTCTTTATATGTGTATTTATGTTTTTTATTTTATGTCAATATTATAAAACGGCTATTAATAATGTATATCCCATAAAACCTTACAAATTAAAATTAAAACTATGAAAAAATATAATTACAAAAATTAAATCAGCTTCACGCTGTATCCCGCACACAGTAGGGTAGGCAGAGGGAACCTTGTGTTAAAACACTCCGTTCCCTACTTTCTGCCGAATTCTGGAGGCATTGCAAAAAATATAATCATTTCGATAATTAAGGGAAGCGTGTTCCGCAGAGTGTCTGCGGGATACGAAGTGAAGCCAATTTATTTTGTAGAATTTATTTTAATGAATAATCGACTGAATTAAATAATCATTATATAACATATTTTTTTCTAGAACGTCGATCACAAAACCAAGTTCCGCTCCAAGAAGGGCCAACTGCCGTTCGTCGAGCTCAACGGCGAGGAGATCGCGGACAGCGCCTTCATTATCAAGGAACTGTCGGAGAAATACAACAAAGATCTGGATGCAGGTTGGTTGCCATTTTGATATATTTTGATATTTGATATGAAAATTGGACGAAAATTAGTGAAGTTGAAAATATATTGAAATATATTATATACGTATAATGTGTAACTTTATAAAAAGTTATATCTTACCGTTTTAAAGATAAATTTATGTATCGCGCGTCTAGTCGCACGATCGATTACAATTATTTAACGATCCAAATTAATGTTTATATTAAAAAAAAAATAATTAACATAGTAACTTTCTTTCTTTTTAGCTTCACGTTGTATACCGCATGTAGCAGGGCATTTATATATTTATCTATTTATATATATATATATATATATATATATATATATATATATATATAATATTTGACCTCTCTTGTAAATATTTAGCATCCAATAAATTATTTCTTTATTTTACTTAGGAATGTGATAGGTGGAAAGAAATTAGTAAATAAGCAAAAAAATCGTGATCGTTAAAATAACACATATTCCCAAGACATGCTGACCTGTCTTATATAAAATCAATGGTAATATGTAGGTTATGTGTTGGCCAGAAGCAACGACCGGCCGACCCGAAATCCCAGTTAGGGCATGTGGGTTGACGCGCATGTGCATTCAGCGCATCCCACGGTGTTGTCAAATGTCATGGAGCATTCCGTTGTTTGTCTCTTGTAGGTCTGACGCCCGACCAGCGGGTAGTAACCCACGCCATGGTCTCCATGATAGAGAACCATCTCTCCTGGGTGATCCTCTGGTGGCGCGCTAAGTACCCTGACAGTGTCATCAAGGGCTACCAAGTGAATCTCCAGAACGCGCTCAACACCCGCCTGCCTAACCCGATATTGAACTTCTGCTACAAATTCACGTCTGGACGCAAGGTGAGATCAATTGTTTTCTTATCGGATGTTTTCTTGTAATTTTTTTTTCAGCAACTTTGTGACATCGTAACATAAATAACCGTTGAACCACTCATTGATAAGTGTATCGCTGGGGGTGGCTTAGATTTCAATTTCTTGAATAATATTGTAAATGCAAATTGCCAGGTTCATTCATAACAATCGTTCGGTTTCTTATAATACTTGTTTGTTTTCAATCTTATGTCATCTCTATCACATTATATTATTCTGTGACGTCTATAAATAGAATACGCAATGATTGTTTGTCTGGTATTGTAATCAAGTCGCGTAGTTTGATAAGATTTTGGTATTTATTGAAGTAAACACACACATGTTTATTTCATACGCTATAGAATAATATCTTAAAATGGCTCCATATCCGCCATTTTAAAGTGATTCCGCCATTTTGCGAGTTCATCGAACACCGCCTGCTCTGTCTGGGATAGAAATTTTTATTATTGGTGCATCCCCCATGCAGCGTGGGCGGGCGTGGAGGGGGGAATGCCTCCTGCCTGCAGGTTCGACGTTCTCTTTAGCGCAACTAGTGCACTACGCATCTCCCCCCTTCCCATACCGCTGCAGTTCCCATATTGCTGCCAGGAGTAGTTAAATATCCAGGCACCTGTTGAACTTCACCTAGTTGATGGCGAGCTGTGATAGTGGAAAGAACTTTGCAGTGTTATAAATAACTGTTAGATTTCAATATCAGTGCACGTGTGCATTGGATTGTAAGCAATCATCACGATTAGCTGAAAATTTTAGGTAATTTCCCAGTTTTCTGATATTTTGGTAATTTTTTTTTATTAATAGATTTGGTATGTAGTTTTATTAATGACATAGCTCATATATGTACGTATTTGTTTTTAGGGTATGAAGAAAGCGAAAGCTCACGGTATCGGTGTGCATAGCCAGGAGGAGATCATCGAGTTCGGCAAAAACGACCTTCGCGTGCTCTCTGACCTGCTCTCCGATAAGCCGTTCTTCTTCGGAGATGAGCCAACACTTGTAAGATTTTTTTCTTACTAACTCTTTTCTCCATTTATAGGGTTCGAGTGTACCAACATTGTCATCGTCTGGAAAAGGTTAGTACGTGATCTCTCCCTTTTATATGTCAGAATAGAAAGTGTTGGCGAAGATTTGATCTCACTTATACCGGATGGTCCCGTTTCAGCACAGAGTTAATGAGTAATTTTAATTTAACCCAATTCTAAATAAAACTAACATTTTCATTACTATGTAAATTCTTAAAGCTCGAATCGTAATCAGTTAATGTGATAACTAAAAAAGTTCTTGAATGGTTTCTTTATTTGTTCGACGATATTCATTGATGCAACATTGCGGCGGGCTGTTGGGGGTGGCAGGGGGTCGCAGGGTCACAGGGGGACAGAGTGCGATAACCGATCTCACTTATCACGTTAAAAAATAGATTCAAGCATTCACTAGACTATTGCTGCTATTTATATATATACTTTACTTCGTTATGACGATTTGTTATAGATCTGTAATTTTTATAATTTTCGTTATGTCATGTTTTTTGCTATAGTAAGAAAATTGATAATCGTAATCGATCTATTCATATTTAAAAACGGCTGTTCGGAATTTGCAAGTGCAAGTACTGGCAGAGCATTTGATTCATTATTTATGCGTAAAATCCGATCAGAAAATCGACACCACCTTAAATATTAACTCATCCAGCAAACCGATTAAGTAAGCCTTGTCTGCTTTTGTTTAAAACCTGTTTAAAAATAACTCTAGTATAAATAACATTTGAAAATAACCTACAGTCCCGATAAGTTTCTAAATAACAGTTTTTTTTACTATATTTTTCGCCATACGGTCACAAATACCCAATTCATACATATTAATATATATTTTTATGTAACACGGTCATCGATTTTCAAGTGGGTGGGGTAGATAGCCGCCAGCCAGCCCGGGAATGGCCTAGGTCATGACCTCCCGCCCAGAATGCCTAGCCCCCCGTGGGTGTCGGGAGCCTGACTCTTACCTAAATAGAACTGGAGCTCAATGCGAACCCAGATTTATTGATTTACATACGAACGCATTCATTCAATAGTTAGTTCAGTTATGATGAAATAGGTGATTTAATTTTAGTTTTGATTTATTTTTTACTAATTTGTCTCGTTGAGTCGTCGCATCTTATTTTGTTTAGATTTGTTTCAAGTTACTGGAACTTTCTGAAATTATTGTTTTACTTAAAATTTTAGTCAAGACGTCATTATTCATTCATATCAGACATTCGAAACTTACTCATGTTTATTAAAATTTTCATCTAGATGGTACAAATTAAAATATAAATTTCTAACTTCAACCCTATTTTTTATCACAAACAGCTGGACGTGGTTGCGTTCGCGAACCTTGCCCAACTCCACTTCATCGATAAAGAAGTGCAGCATGCACTGCGCGATGCATTAAACGACTCATTCCCCAACCTGGTGGGCCTCGTATCTCGCCTCAAGGATCGCGCCTTCCCTGACTGGGAGGAGATCTGCGCGCCTGAAGTGCCTACGCCTCCCGCCAAAAAGGAAAAGGAGATCAAGGAGGGCACAGGACCCAACGAAAAACAGCCGCTGCCTGATGAACCTGAAAAGGGAAAGGTAGGCAATACTATCAATCAATTTATAAATCAATGAATTCATCAATCAATCAATTCTCACTGTAAATTAAAATCAGATTGTAATGATATAAAAAATTACAGGGTGATGAAAAAGAAAAAGAATTAGAAAAGGAACCGGAGGAGAAGGAGAAAGAGAAGGAAAAGGAAAAAGAGAAGGAGAAGTAAATTTAGAGTGGACGTTATTCCCACTATCATTACTTACACAAGTTGGTACATTTAAGAGTCAGACTCGTTATTACAATCTGTATATTGTAAGCCATAAGAGTAAATCCATTTGTCTTTCCCGTATTATCATTTGGAGACGCGAGTCCGTTATTATTATGAATTGCGATTTTTTTTGAGTCTACGAAGTATAGTGATCAACACCTGGTATCAATGGAGATTGGAGAATTGTACTGGAATATTATATAGTCGCTTGCGTCGTAACGGCTCGCTCTTATATAAATTATTTATTAAATTCGCTTTACATCATATTTGTCATTGGTTGATGTTTTTCAAATTTAAATTGTATTGATGTTTAACGCTTATAGTTATCGATTATATAATAATTATATTGCTTTGTCCATTTATTTTGGCAATTAAAAATAATAGCAAGTAAATTGATTGTTAAGGTACTTACAGGAGTAGGTAAACACTTAATCATATAATATTCTAGGATATATTTAATGTAAGCGTTCAATATCGACATGTAACGGCGTTTGTCTCATACCCGTTGTAAGTAGCCATCTTAGGAGCGGACACGACTCTCCTTATTTATCTATGAGAATATATATATACATATATATTTATATATTCAATTTGTTTGTTGTTCTAGTAAAATTGACATTTCAAATAGGACAGTTAAATTTGTGAGGTTTATATTTAACTGCTATTAGTGTAATTGATACCAAAAATTGGCTGACTATTATTGAACGAATTAGTGGAGTGTTTTATTAAAAGCGCGAAAGGTAACGCCGACGTGTGTTTACACTGTTTTGAGATTCTTCTACTCTATTGGTTTTTACAAAAAAATTAAATTTACAATTTACAAATTTTTGATAAAAAAATAAGAAAAATCGAAAACGCCTGGAAGACTGTTTTTTCATGTTATTGTGTATTCATAGTCGGTAATATTTTGATATTGTATTAATTGTTAAGGTTTAAGCCGTATTGGATTTAGATAATTATGTCGTCCTTATATAGTATGCATTATCGCCGTCGTCGCGCCTCCAGTGAACCCCCCGCGGAATTGTTCCCATCCCCCTTCCCCATCCACCTGGTGGACGCCTCCAGTGTACTCAACCCGCTGGAATCCCTGCGCGTACCCTCCATATCCCATGTACCTCATGTACTCCACGTACCCCCGGTACTTCACGGGCCTCACGTGCTGCACGTGGAAGTGTCGGATCCCGCGGGTGGCGGGGGGCACGCGCAGGTACTGCACCTGCACTACCACTACGACCCAACCGCCCCCCAACACCACCCTGCGCCCCGCCCGCACCTGCACACATTGCACACAGTCCACCTCATAAATAACACTATCGTCACCATATTGGTTCTTCTCATTATCGTCATGGTATTCACAACCATCGTCAAAGTCGTCCCCTTCTTCATCAAATTCGGAAGGCACTTGTAAACCATCTGTTGTTAAGTATCCACTAATATCTCGATGTCTCGAATCAAATGTATAATATTATAACTATTTATCACTGAAACAGGCTTAACATGTAAAATATTATGTAGATAATGATAGAGATCCCCATTCTCGGTCTTCACCCCTTTTTTGCCTTATCAGTAAATGCGTTCTGGCTTCTCCTGTTTCAGATGAGAGAAGGTCAGTTGTTTACTGATCCACCTCACAGATAGAGAGGGATGAGAGTATTTTACATGCAAAACGTACAAGCGTATGCTTGTTTGCAGTCACTCGTTTATTGATAGGGTCCTTTAGTTGGAGCAGTCGTCAGACCTGTATAGCAGTTTCGGGGTGTAGAAACGTTTTCACCGACGTCCAACGTCAAGTTTGGACGCCGGCTTGAAATAACTGTCGTGATTACATAAAGGATCTGCAGTTCAGAGGCGGCGTTGCAAACTTTGGTCTCGGGCGACTTTTTACTTTTTTGTATCCTCGCAATGTGGGGTATTTGACACTGTTTGGAATACAATGGACGATTATGTCTAGTCCTGTTTGCTTCAACATTCTGCATTGGAGAGTGACGCCACACACACAGTACTGTCAGTCGTCAGACGTCAGTCAAATGCCCCCGATATTCGAGACTACGATCGCGGTCCTGGTCTCACGCTTCGTCCCCGTGCGGTCGTTCGCTAGGTGCGACTCTGTAGTTCCACATCTAATCTCGAACCTTTATAATTAATGTTAGGATAGTAGAATAATGTATATTTGACAGATGATCAATGATGTTCATAAAGAGTAGATATCATACTAAGTGAACTCGAGACGCCGACACGAGCGCGGTTCACTAAATGATATTAGATATAGGTGGTAGCGTAACTTAGATAGCCGCGGCCGCCCGCCACGCTGCGGTTGTAAGCCCCGGCCCGTCGCTCGCTGGGGGCCGAACTACAAGTGGATAAGTTCTGGATTTTGATTTGATGTAATCTTTTGAGTTTAAATTCTTTGGGCATGGTCGACTTTCTGTCCCTCCCGACAACTGCTGACCATCACTGCCATTAGCCTCGGAGTAAGAGTTAAGATTAGGGAAGTTAGTATAGGATTGGTCGTCGCTCACTCTAGCGTACCATAGAACTTAGGTGTTTTATTGAGGCTAATATCACACTACTGCAGCTGGAGCCTGTTTCAGTGCCATCACCACTTATGTCATCACCACCTTACACCACCTTCACGCTGTGCTCACCTCAATCCCATTGGCACGGGTTGCTTCGCTCACAATAACCCATTGACTGTCACATCCCTATCATAGCAAAACAGGAAATGCCTGTTTAGACATATATCTTGAATGACTTTTCCATGTTTCATCAACCTAAGCAGTTAGTCCCACCTAGTCTTGTCAAAGCGAAGGCAACCCAGTGTGCACAACGCACTGCACTCATGGCTTGTGAGCGCGACGAGAGCTGACTTCAGGCCGTAACATAGTTCTAGATAATTAGACATAATTATATAACTATATTGACGCTACTAAAGCCGTTGATCACTAAGACACTAAGTTGGGACACTAAAGAAGTCAAAGATTGCAAGTAACCGAATAGCGTCTCCTGCGTAAGCGGTCGAAACGCGATAGTTTCTCTTTATTGTCTCACTTATTAGGATAAATTACAATTTATCAAAATTAACTCGACTTTATGAAATGACTCAATTTGTGTTGTAAGTTAGTGCTATACAAATTATTCGTAATCTAATTATAGGTATGCTGTATGTTTATAATGCATGTAGATTCGTAGGAGACGTTTTAATTGAAATTACTTTGTAATAAACATGTTTACGTTTTTTAATTTTTTTTTAATAAATAATGATATGTGGTTTTTTCAATTATTGTGTCAATATATAATTGTAAGTAATATTCGTTAGATACTAATGGTTCGCCATAATAGTACCGTTTAATATAATTATACAACATAACTGAGCTTTCAGTGGATTCAATTCTCTTTAAGAATTTCTATGTAACATTCTATGGACATTAAAGTATATATCTAATATTGAAACACTGTAGGTGCTATAGCGAGACAAATCCAAGCAGTGTGTGTGTCTCGTTATTGCGCTGCGCAGGGATTATTTCATTTAAAGCATCCCCTCTATCTTTATCCTTGTTTTTATAAATGTACATGTTCCAAAGAAGTATAATAGGTAATGTAAAAAATATATTTAATAGTGATTTTGAATGGTTATTAATGGTTGAAAAATTATTTAAAATAATTTGACTTATAATTAAAACTTATAATTAAAGTATTTTTTGTAGTTTCAAATAATATATTAAATATAGTATACCTATATTATGATTTAAATATTGGAAACAGGACAAGAGAATAAAATAGTACATTTTACAATTTAAAATTTTGTAATTAATTGGGTCTCATTAATTAAATACATAATCTGAGTAGTTTTACTACCTGTCATCATTCCTATTACTGTAGCGGTGGCGTATGGTAGTGCAGTGGAAGAAAAATATAGTAAAGGTGCATGCACAATGTAAAGAGTGAGGTAAACGAAGCAAAAGTAAGCGGAAAGATAGATGAGACCTTGGTTGACCTCCCAGAACACGTTGTCAAGGAAGGTCACGAAAAGCAGGTTATAAGGAGATTGATGACAGTGGATGAGGTGTAACAAGAGTTAGCGTAGGGGTTGGTGCCCCCTTCTCATTGACTACTACATATGTGTGTATATATGTGTGTATAACTTAATTACTCTTAATTACATACAATATTGTTTAAAACAGACAAAAATTGCTCAATTTATATAGCCAACATACCAAATCATTATTTGAGAACATATTTTGTTTTTTATCAGTTTAGTCTTTGAACTTTTTCGTTCGTATGTAAATTTATAAAAAAAAGGATAACCAAGGTTTTACACAAGATATAAGTATTATTTTTGTAGATTTTTATAAAATACTGAACAAATTGCCGTAAAATTTGCATGGGAACACATGCGAAATATCTACTATATAAAATTTATCATTCACGGAAATTCATGGGCTGCTGCATTCGAAAAGCCCCTTAGTCGGTACATTCCTGCTTACCAGAACTAGCAAACGGCAATAATTAATTCCCTTTAGTGAATCGAACCCACAATCCTCACCTTAAGACGATATTCCACTGCATCATATATATGGAATATACGTCACTTAATGTTCTAATTGTGCTTCACGCCTTATCCTAAATATATCAGAATAGGCAGTGTCGAGACACTCCGTACACTTTCAATCTGCATCCCATACATTACTTATAGAGTGAAACTTTAGAGGAGAGAAATAATAATAAATCATTCTTTCTAGTGATAATCGAACACACTACCATTGCACAAAAATAACGGAACTCTTGCGTGAATGATCACTTAGTTGTCCGTCTGTCAAGTTAATTTGTCTTATGAATTGTGACATGCTGATTCTATAAGGGTTCCATTCTAAGAAGGAAAACTTTTCTAAATCGAATTAAATTATTCCTGTCCACTTAATCAAACATATATCAGAAGCAGTATTTACGAACTACATATGTATTTTGACAATTTAATTTAACAAAATGCTGACAATGCACTGAGCAAAACGCTGAAAATTTAATTTCCGTTATTATCTCGAGACTAGCGCGTCTGCGCGTCCAATTAGCTTCGGGAGGAGAAAATTAATAAGAACATGATAATGATATCAAAGGAAAAATTTTGGAACGTGAAGAGAGTCGTGAGCGGAGAGTTGACTGCGAGATGAGTTTGCATCATAAATTGCATTCTTTTTATATACACAATTAATTTCATACACTCATTGTACTCAGTCAGAATCTATGTCTACAGATAAAATATTACAAACCTTAATACATTGTTCGGCCAGTCGTTGTGCAGGGCGAAAGCATGCGATCTTGTTCATCTAAAGCTATTGAATGTGATCTTAAAAGGTCTGTTCATTTTCATTATCTTTATGGTCTCGAAATATGCGTTTAGTGCGATATAAACGGACATATCTTTTTTTTTTTTAAGTAAATGTAAAAATATTTTTTGTCAAGAAATCATTGGGTCGGACATCTGTGTATATGGTTTTAATTTCAACTCAATATCTCCAAGCGTTCTTGAGGTAGAGGCTCTTGACAGATAGACAACTAAGTGATTTGATTTGTTCCTTTTTTTAAAAAGTACGGAACCCTAAAATTGTAATATCTATTTATCAGATATTTTAATCTAATTTTTCAAAGACATTTTAAAAAGAGAAATTTTATGAAACCAAGCATTTTCATATACATTTCATATGAGGCTGTTGAACGGCAGTGGCACAAAGACTGACGGTCCGTTTTTATTATTTTGATTTCGTGAATAGAGTATAGAGAATTTACATCAATCGTGTCAGCTGGTTTAAGTATATTTCTGAATACAAGTAAAGTGTTACCATATAGAAAACTATACATGTTTCTAATGAGAAAAACTGTTTTATTCATTTATATTTCTTCCAATTATCAATATAAAAAAGCTAATATAGATAAAGCTGAACTTTAACATACAATAATTTACAACCATTATGTTAAATAATAAAAATAAACGACTAAAATTTTAAATTTATTTTTTTACTTTCTGGAGGAAATAAGTTTTAAAATTGTAATAAAATTAATTCAAATTTAGAAAATCAAGGGAACAAGTGAAAAGGAACGAAAGATACACAAACAAAATTATATTAAACAGCAATTTATTTAAAATACACAAGGTTACAGTTTGAATCTACTATTACCAATAAATATCAAAATACTATACGTGCAAATGATACGAAATAAAATCGTAATTTTCATGCATAAATATAAAATTAGGCAAAAACTTTCATCAGCCAGACATCAGACAGACAGTTTTGCCTAGATTTTAAAAGCTTTGGATGGTTTATTTATTATAAATTGTATAATTTCCACAATGATACCATATTTTACCAATTTTCAATTGACAAAATTATCATGTAGACGACATAATGCATAAAAAGTCATATATAAATAAGAATTTTTAAACTGAATTACGAGATAAATATATAAAAAACATTCGGTCCCAAAAAATACCTTCGATTGTGCCAGGCCACTTGATAAATTCCCGTTGGCTTAACAGGCAATCTCTCTCTTTTTGTGTTAAGTAGAAAGTTATATCTTTTTTATCTCTTTCACACGACTGTCAGTATAAAATAAATCATTTGAAGGACAAATTATAGTATTTATGACCCGTGTAAATTGTATAGCTTTTATACAAAAAAATCTCAATTCCCTTAAGATTTCAGTCAATTTTCATTATTTGCAAATAAAAAAAAATAATATTAAATAATTTTGGAATGTTGAATTATGTATAATTTCGTTATTTAAGCACATTTTGGAACCAATATCATACAAATCTTTATTTTACATTACATTGCCTATGTACAATTTTATTTAGTATGCCTACGTAAAAATAATATACAAAGAGCAAAAATAAATGAACTTCAATACATATATAAAGTAAAAAACAAAATCAAATAAATAGACATTCACAAATAATCTTATAAAATATAAAAGAATTGTTTTATACAAAATCCGGGTCATAATCATACAAGAGCTTATAGTTATGAAATTTCTACATTTTACCATACAAATGTTTAATATAAAATTACAAAACCGAAGGTATCACCGTTACATTCTAACTTAGACTTACTACTATAAGTTACTATATCATTATAATTACAATTACTGGTTATTTATTTAGTTCAAACGATGAAATTTCCAGCTTAGTTCAATAATAATATTTGGCATATAGTTTTTATAAGATTATTCGTGGGGTCGCCCAACAGCTCGCCACAAGCTGCTCTGGGGGTAATTATAATAATTATTAATATTTTATTGAGATTTCTATTGCACTTGCATGTTATCTTCTATTTATTTATTTTTCTATGGACGCTATCAAACAATAGTATGGTAAATGATATGCAAAAAATATTGCTTACAGCTATTGCGAAAAAAAAAAACTTAAACAACAAATTTAAGATTTTAAGTAGTTAAATAAAATAAAAGATAGTTATAAGTTTTAATCATTATCATATTATTTCTCGCTAGCGTAAATTTGACATAAAATCTCTAACAACATTCATATGTATTATATATACAACTATATAAAATAATAGAATTAAGCTGCTTGTTTTAATAATTAATAATTATTCAATTTATAATAAAAAAATATACTAAGTTATCTTTTAAAGCAAGTTAAACATTTCTCAAAGCTGCCAGTGATGTAAAATAAGCAAAAAAAGCCCATTTAAATAGTCTTAATTACAAATTACAATTATAATAATCATCATAATCTTTAATACTTAATAATAATTAAAATATTCGATATTAAACATTAAAATTCGAAATAAGAGAAGATATGTATGAAAATATAATTTTTTTAATAGTTTTAATATGAAATAATATATCGCCTTAACATTAGTAATACATGTGTATGTACGCTATAAAGAGCCTTTCCCCGTCTTAATTGACAATTACTGTTTTTTGTATATTCTAGAATTTTTGCTTATGAAAAATATAAATAAATCGTTATTTTATTTTAAAAAATATGAACTTAACAAAAAATAAACGATTCTTTCTTATTACATTAAAGTTTATTAATATATTGTAAATAAATATAAACAAAAATTCGATTAAAAAATACGTTTTTTGGAAAATCGAATGAGTATTATAAGAAAAAATACAAAATATTTTTTGAATATGTCAATAATAGCTAAGTCATTATCTTTCCGTTAATTGACTTAAAATTGTTGTTGCAAAAAAAACTAAAACAAAAAATAAAAGAAAAACAATAAATTCGGTTCGAGTGATGGTCTTTTTCGGTTAATTATATAAAAGCATTACATACAGGAAAAAATACATTTTTCATAGAAACACACAGATAACTTACACACAATGGAATTCAAATTCAAATTCAAATTCCCCTACTTAACCTTCTTTACTTTGCACGATTTGTAACGTCCTGCGTGGATACCACTTTATACATTTTTGGAATATTTAAATTTAGGACAACGCGTAAATACAAGAAAAAATAAATTAATACGTAAATGAATAATTATTCTCAATAAATAAATATTTTATGTAACATGTATAAATGCAATCGACATTTAATTATGTTAAATTGACAAGGCCGGCTCGAATTTCGTTTAATCCTTATCATTACTGCTATATTCATATGTTAGTATAGTTTTATGACAGTCCTAAGTTCAATTCTTTGCTTAGTGAAATTAGATATAAAAGTATATTATTAAATAAAAAAAAATATATAAATATGTTTCGTTTTCGATTGACGAATTAAAAAAGTACAAACAATATATTCTACTTATACCTTTATTCATTAAAAACGCACATAGCTACTGAAAAAAAAACGAATCAGAAGACATCGTACACGTACACGTAATTTACTATATTCTCCTACAAAAAAATACTAGGAAAAATATCTATAGTTATACCATCTACAACTATCCACAGAATACAGCATAGAATAGAATCTAATTTAATTACTTAGTTTGGATCTATGAGAGAGAGAGAGAGAGTATTCAAAAAATTGGCATCTGACATCACTATTGGAAATCTAAACACTAAGACTGAGGTTTATTATTTTTAATATATCATCAAATGTCTAAGTCTAATATTATTAATGTCTAGTGAGATACAACTAACTATTAATTTATCAACTTTTGTATGAAACCGCGACATTTTGTGCAGAACCGTATAATTTTTTTATTAACGGCTTAAAATAATAATAAAAAAATAATCCAGAAACTTTCATTTTTTCAATATAGTACAGTGTATATTATATATTGTTAAGCGTTATGCACGTTCGTAAAAGCTTGTTATAACGTGCTATAACGTAGCACAACTACTACAAGTTTAATTGTAAATTAAATAAATAAAAATAATGAAATGTCAAAAATGCAAGAAAGTTTTATCTAAGAAAGGACCACATTTCATGTGTCAGGGACCGTTCTAGGGCACTTTTCATAGGGGATGTGTCAACGGATTAATGGCGGATATTAAAAACGGAGTCAATCGGCATTATTGTAACTACTGTGAAGATAAGATGACGGATAATCATCCGTTATCTTATCTTCACACTTTTGATTGAACCAATCAAAAGTCAAAATATTAAAACTCAAGAAAATTATAGCAAATGTGAATAATAAACGCCAGCGATGTATGATTACAAGTACGTACTTGTAAAAAAAAGGACATCGCCGTCAAACAAAAAATACATGAGTCTGACTAGTATCTCGTAAACATAATATTGAGATGTTAGGTGTTAGCTTCCAGGTGAGAATGTCCTAGAGATTGTTACTAAAATAGGTAATGCTGTGATGTCAGTAGTGCCGATATAGAATGGGCTAGACGTAATATCTCTTGACTATTTAACAACCTTAAATAGGGAACTTAGCTTTAAACTAATCGATAATGAAAATTCGAAGTATCTAAAGTGCACAACTGTTATGGTGATAGAACCCTGATGAAACGTGGGATACGTTTACACACTTAATGGTTTGCCTGAAGACATACGCCGGGGACCAGTTTTAAGTAGGTTCAAAGTTAAACTTAAAAAATATTTTCTATCAACTGTATAAAAATAATTTGAATTGTTGATATCAAAATTATTGCTATTAAATACTTTCTTTTTTTCAATTCACACTATCTGAAAAATTGATAACAGATAAATTGTTTTTACTGTTTGTAATTACTTATATATATATATTTATTATTATTCTTATATAAAGAGACAGACGAACTGATTAAATAGTTACACAGTTTTTGGAGGACGTAGCATAATTTGACTCGTCATAATACTCTTTTGCAATAATAAATAAAAAAAGTGTGTAAGTGAGACGGAAATATTTTCTGATTTGTCAATCATTTTACTCGGGTGGCCTGTGGGTGAATTATACCCGTCGAGCGTACAATATAATAATGCCTGTTCAGTCTGCCGCGGTTCTGCAGCGCCTCAGGAAAGTTCCCGGGTTGACGGATTCGACGCTATTATTGCGTAAAAGACGAACAGAACAAATAAAAACAAAATACAATAATAATATATAAAACTAACTATGACTAACACATTTTATAAGCAAAATTGTTGATTTTTATTCTCATATACAGACATTAAAAATATCTGTATATGAGAATAAAAAAAACTAAATAAAAAAAGGGAATAACTAGTAATAAACATGCAGATCACATTTTGTTACATATAAAAAATAAAATATCTTAGAAATGTACGAAATTAAATAATTTTAATCAAATGAATAACATCATAATAAATACACATTGCCCTATCTACCTTATACAAGACTCTGCCTTGTAAAGATCTCTTTCACACGTAATCTCCAAACGCAGCGTGTGAGCAAGAGAGAGAGAGAGATAGAAACACAAAAACGAAACATGCAAATTATTAATGATAATACATCCTAGAAAACATGTTACATACAAAAGCAGTGTTGCTATGTTTTCTTATTCAAGTCCAGTGAAGTTGACGATTCCCTTCGTAGTACTAAGTTTAGTTTATCGTCCTCTTCCAAATCGTCCTCGAGGGAGACCGTCCTACTTAGAGAGCGGCCAAGTACTCTCGCCTTCCAAGCTTCTAATCTCACGACCTAGTTAAAGAAATTAAAAAAAAATAAAACAACATAATAATCATATAATATACATATGAATTTCCATGCTTTTTCGATATTAATAAACATATGAAGCGAATATTCACTTCATATATTTATTAATATCTCTTTATAATTATAGTGATAAAAAATAGATGGCTCTTTATATATTCATTTAATTAATAAATATTAACTTTTTATTAATTGTAATTGAAAAAAAAATTTTTCTTTTTGCTATGTAAGCAGAAAGTTATGGGAGTTTTAAAGTTACTCCGATAACTCACATGTTGTATTATATGAATTTGACAGCGAATTTAATTTGATTTTGAAATGGTACAAATTAAACAAATTATTAGTAAAACATAATAGTTGTTAAGAATTGGAAACACAAAAAAATATTGAACCTGAAAATAAAATTTAATATTTTAAACTTCACTTTCACTGTCAAACACATAAAAGTGTCGAAATAATATTCTAATTAGTAATACCAAGACAAATATCAATAAAAAAACAATATACAAATACCTAAATACTTAACATTTATTGCAAGTACATTCTAGAGCACTTTATAAACTAGCAATTAGAAAAAAAAGAGAAAATAAAAAAGTAACGCCAATATTTTTTGTCACAAAAAATCCTTTTCCTCCAGCAGTGATCCTTTATCAACAAAAACAACGTATTTCGCTGACTGTACTTGCATAAAAAATCTATTAAAGACTATCTCAGACTACTTAATTAAGTAACAAGAATCGTTCAAACTACTTCCGATATTTGAACCTAGCAGCATCTACAAGTTACCCAAGTTTTAAGGCAAATTAGTGTTAAAAAGCACGTGCAGATTAATATTATGCATGCAATTATGATATTATACACAATTTAGTATGTATGTATGTATGAGAAAGCAAGAAAAATAACTCATAGCTGTTCAATGACTGTGTTAAACTAAAAAATTTATTTTTCATATTATATATATAAAGATTTAACATTTTATTTTATGAATGTAATAATGGAGCAATATGCAAAAGAATAAATCAAGAAAGGGAGAAATAAAAGGAATCATTAATATAATGAAAAATATTCTAAAATTAAGTTTTTTTTTTAATTAAATTCGACAATAAGCGTAGATTAGCACAGCCAATAGAACATATATATATACGAACTAAGCTAACACTATTTGCCAACTACACTATCTAACTGCATTTGTTCTCCTTCGTTCGATAGTAGAGGCAAAAAATATATATGTAAAATTGAAAACCAAAAAATAAACATGCGACTGTGAACATTCCGAGTGCATGAAAGTGTGTTGACCTTTTTATTAAATTAATTGTTATACGAGTACATGCTTCGTAAATAGCCTGAGTTAAGTATTTGTTTGTTAACAACGACTTTTCCTCAATTTCCATAGAAATTATTCTAAGAAAACCTATTCTAAGAAAAAACAAAAACCTAACCCAAGGTCAAAGGTTACACGCGCAAATGCCCGCGCTCGCGCTTGTCGTCACAAAGGTCAACACACCGTCAACAACAAAAACATACTGATGCATATAATTGCGAACACTTCCGAACCATTTGCTGTCGACATCCGGCGTTGTGATCGGTGTGGGAGACTGCGTGATACAGATATACTTATGTACAGATATATAAAGAAATATTTTAATGGTATTTTTTTTATCTTCACTCTGTATCCCGCAAATGGTAGGGTAGTCAGTGGGAAGTGAGAAATTAAAGTGATTCATTGCCCCGAGTGGTAATCGAGCCCACAACCGTTGTGATCACAGATCACGTCAGACGTTGTTGAAAAAATTAACGAATTTCATTATGGTATTTTATATATTTTTAATTATTTCTTTTTATTACCTAAGTTATAACCAATCAAATTTTGTTCAAACATGTAAACGAATCTATTATTATACATTTATGTTATTTCATGTTCATATGCGTCTATTAAGTAAATCTAACTTAACTATACTCCATTCTATCTATATTATCATCTTTTCTCATTATTCATGATAATATACATAACATTATAGGAATAATCATTGCCTTGAGTGGGGATTGAACCCAGAATCATCGCGTTCTTCTTCACAATGGCAAAAAAATCATGTATTTTGCACTTTTTATGACAAAACGAAGAAAAATGAGAAGAGTGTGGAAGTATCTTTGTTAATTAAATACACGTTCAATATTATTCCACAATGTAATGAATTGAGCAATAATTTTAAACTTGTATTTTAGATTTATATACACATATTTTGCAATATCTATTAAATATAATTATTTCCACAATATACACCATATTTATGATTTAAATTTTAGTTTATAAAATAATAAAAAGCAAAGCAAGATGCACAATGATAGTTTCATGTCATTTCATATGTTATGTGCGATGGCGTGTTGCTTTTTGAACTTTATTGGTATTTTTTTATTAAATAAGCAAGTGGTGAACGTTAAACGGCTTAGTTTTGTTAGTATTACTTCTAATTTAAAAAAAAGTATTTATGTATTGAAAGAAAAATATATATACACTTTTAACTGTATTATATTATATAATATTAACTGTATTTTATTATATGAATATTTTTAAAAAAACCTTCTAATAACTGAATACTATAGAAAAAATCTTAACTAATTATTTCCTAACAAGTTCATAAAAATTATAATCAATAAATTAGAAGTCATGCGTATAATAAATCTTAAATTAAACTATAAAAGTTTATATTTATTTATATTTTCACTCCACGTTGTATCCCATTTATAGCAGGGGAAGGAAGGGAATCAAATTTACCTCCGCTTTCAATTCGGCGAATTGCTCGTGGAGCTCGCGAACTCGATCCGATTCTTCTATACTACTAATCCTTAGTTCATCCTCGGTCGCCATTACTTCGTTCTGGAATTAGTGATAGATACATTCATTATGATCAAGAGATTTATAGGTAAATAATTTAAATTAATACGTGAATAAACAAGTTTTATACGTTTCAGCATTTTAATACAATGAATTTGTGAATTAAAATGGCATAAATATAAGATGGAGGTAGTGGTTAAATTTGATAGGTGTCGGATTGACCTCCAGTCGGGGCAATAACTAAATAAATACGCGATTGGTTTAATATAATTGTGGTGTATAGGTAGCGATTTTTGTTAACAGTTTGTCACCAATGCCTACACTGCTATATGCGGGATATAGGGTGAATTTGTTTTAGGAATATTAAATAAATACACAAAAGTAAGTATAAATAAATACTTACTTTTGTGTATTTATTTAATATTCCTAATTTTGTGCGACGTTAAGTTACTGTTGCAGTTACTCAACACGCAATGCCTCCAGAATTCAGCAGAAAGTGGGGAACGGAATGTTTTAACACTAGGTTCACTCTGCCTACCCTGCTGTATGGAATGCAGCGTGAAGCTAAAGAAATAAAAAAAACTTACTTTTAATTTATAATCGGACACTTCAGTCTCTAATTCGGCTATCCTTTGGGCGACTTCCATGTTTCTTATATTAGCTTGCATCGATTCATACTTCGCCTGTAATTATTTAAGGAAAACAAATCAAAGATATATTTAATAAATAAAATAGCAAATGACATTGGATTTTCTATTGATTCAAAACAAAAATATTCTTAATTCAATTAGGCGTTTACATATATTATTAAATCGTTAAGTTACATAAAACTAAAAGAAGTTTGTAAGTAATAGTCATTGCACCAGCGCTACCAATAAAAATAAAAATTGTGAAATTTTTATTTTATTTTATAATACCACGAATACATGATAATATATAAAATCAAATAATGAAAAGAATTTTATTTATTTTTAATAGAATTAAGTTTCTGCAGAGTTAAACACTGTTCAATTATCATTAGCTCAAATATTTCACAGTATGCACAATGACCTTAATATTAACTGCATTTCCTTCATTCATTTCTCAATATAATAATATAAGAATTGAAAGCTTTTTTTGCCACCTTCATGCTGTATTCGACATCTTAATTTTCTCGCACGTTAATTAGGAATTTTCAAGGCATTGCTCGTTAAGGGCGGAACTGAACGCCGGACTTTGCCTCGTTTGAGGGAATAAAAATATCAAATAGCAACCCACTACAGCAATACTGACCTTATTCTCCAAATCAGTGTACTGATGTTCGAACTCCTTCAGCCTGTTCCGTAGTGTTCTCTCTGTATGTAACAACGTATCTAGTGAATCCTTACATTGTCTCAACTCCTCGTCTTGTCTTCGCAGTTGATTGGTTGACACTTGCACTTGGGTGCGGAGTTCCATTTCCTTTAATTAATTGCGATGAAATGGTTAATTGGAGTTTGTGTAGATTTAAATTAATATAGAGATGAGAGATAACATTTGCATTTTATACTTTTCGGCATAGACATATTAAGGAGAAATTAAAATCCAAATTACAAAAAAAAACAGATTTCGTAAAAAACAACTATCTAGATATTTTTTTTTATTATGCTTTAAACTTTAAAATTTTTGTAATATTTATATAGAAAGGGTTGTACAAAAACGTTTAATCTGCCATTTTGTTGTGGCTGCCGTATTTAATTTACAACACAGATTATACATACCTATACATATATAATATGCATTTAAAATTTCTCCTTTACACAGTGGGATAGTGTCTGTCAGATTGTGGTGGGTTGGATTCCCAACATAGGGAATCATTACATTTAAATAATTCTGATTTCTCTGCTCTGATAGAGTACGACGCTCAGTTTCACTCACCACGGAAAATCTCGAAAAAAATACACTCAAGACGGCTCGAAAAACTAATCTCGGAAAACACAATCAAACAAAAAAACCTTAAGCCTCAACTCCTTCAGCTCAGTGGCAGCCTCCGCCTCTTTAATTCTAATGGTCATCAGCTCTTCTTCCAACTTCTGCATGTCCGCAGATCTGCCTTCCCACGCTCGTAACAATTTCTTTGGAGTCGCCATTATGTCTGATACTACATTTGATTGCGTTGGGGGCTGCGCTTCTTGTCTGTGCTCCTATATTTGTAATAATTACAAAAAAAAACTAAATAATTAATATATCAAAATTTCTGCTACTAGCCTAGCTTGTTGAGAATGTGTAGTTTAGTGATCAGAGTGCTTGGATCGCTTCCATGACGGTATGCTCAAATTTGTATGTTGTGAAAAAAGAAAGTTTCAATTAGTTCAATAAATCACTGCACTGCACTGCACCTTTTTGATAGAATGAGGCAATGAACCCACAAACTTCGCGTATACAATCACACGCTTTAATATATAATATAATATTAGATATTATAAAAAAAGTACCTGCAAATGTTTCTGCCATGCCTCGGACAATTCAGCGACACGTTGTCTTAAATCTTTCAACGATAGATTTGCTTCAGCCTCCCTTAGCTTTACTGCTATTAGTTCATCCTATTAATTTTAATAAAAAATATATTTTTTATACTCATAAGTTATCAATGAAAACGATCTTTCGGTGCAATAATGACGATAAATTTCGCTTTTTTTTAAATGACTGGTTAAATATATCAATCGGAATCGGAAAGTATTAATTAGAAATTTCACTTTGATTGTGTCTCGTACAAAAATTTAAAAGGTCAAGTACGTCATTGTTGCAACACACGAGCGGTATATGATTGCTTTAATTTTTTTTGTATTAGATATTAATATTTAACTAATTGTATCAAAAATATTTGTTAAATTTTCTATATTAATTTTAAGAAAATAAATTTCGCTCTAAAGTTATACAAACCTATAAGTTTTACTATACAGTACCATTTATAAAATAATAGATTATAAAAACTTAAAAAATACGCATAACGGATTAAGTTATTCTCCTGAATCAGAAAAATGTTATTATGCAAATATTTAAGCAAATTGGACAACTAAAAGTCATACGAAAGATTTCAAGATTTTTATACATCGAAAAACAGACAAGTGAAATTATATTTTGTACATAAATTCAATATATTATTTATTCGAACAGACTTTTTATGATAAAAACTATCACTCGGACATTGAAAGCGGATACCATACCAACCTGTAAATGAGCGACATTATTATCAACTTGCTGCTTCCTCAGAATTTTGTTCTCGTTCTCCAGTTCAGCTATCCTCGCGTTCAGCTCTCTATCAGTGGCTTCCCTCTCCGCCGCGTCGAGACGGGCTCTAATTAACTCTCTTTGTAGGCAACGTGCCAGTTCTTCACCTTTTGTGTTGTTATTTTCCATACCCTCTAGGGATGATTGTCGGGAATCGTTCTGGAATTAATCGTATTTAATATGTAATTAAGCTTTTTTCATATTTTCATCACACTTGAACCAGGGTTACGGGCACATACAGGGTTATTTAGTCAAAAAAACTTGAATTAATTGACAGATATTTGTTTTAATATACAATTTTTGAATTTCAGCACACTTAAAAAACTAAAGGCAGATTTAGTGTAATATAAAAGAATGGCGGTTACTAAGTACTATTTTGTTCTGTAGATTTACGCTTTTTCCGCGCAGCAAGATTAGCAAAGAGAACCCGTTACGACACTCCGTTATCCATATTCCGTATTGAGTTGAATATCATTCTCCTTGAGTAAGCCTAGAACTCAAAACCATTGAGTTTTGTAAATAAATATCGGCGTTTTGAGAAAATCTATTATCATTTAAATTAGAGCATTCTGGATGCATTTCAAAATTTCGTACAAATTCAAAGAAAATTTAAAATTTCCACTTTCTTCAGTTGTTTTAAAATGAGTAGTGATGAAATGATTCTCCTATCATTCAGAAACTCCCCGAAATTTAACCTAACTAATTGAACACATCACACTTTAAAGTAAAAAATAAAAAAGAAAATACACAAAGATTTCTTTTCTGAAAGTCGTGCCTTTTGAACATCACTAACATTATCGTTAGCGATATACGAACTTTGGTTCTATAGTTGGTCTTTAACCAAACTTTGCCTCCAAACTCGAGGATATACAATACTTTTATTTTCATGAATTTGTAAACAGTGCTGCGTTGCATGAGGCACGGACCTGTTTTAAGCACTAAGTTTCATCTTTATTTCGTTTCATAATTTATATGAATCGTTACCAATTTATGGTACAAGGGGAGACAAAAATACCGGAAAAATGTGGAATAAAATAACAAAATACCTCAGCAATAGTCATCTCTAGGCTTCTGATCTCATCTTGAGCGACAGCCAGCCTCTGCTGAGCATCCATATTGGCACGTCTCAGGACCTGAACTTCCCTCGCTAAGGCGAAGGTCTCTTCTTCTCCTTCAGCCCTATCCACTTGTCCTTTGACTAAACGTTCTGCGAGCGCTGAACTCTCATTTTCTAACAGTTCCACTCTTTGTTTGAGGAGACGGTTCTCTTGACGGAGGCACTGGGATGAGATTGGTTGTGAAATTGTTTTGAAACATGATAAATTGGTACAAGGGGAGAATCCAACCCGCGCCTCTTGGAGACTGTAGAAGCGAGTGTCGCCAATTAACCCAATAATTTGTATTGGTAAATATAAAAACGTATATAAAATAACATGTTACAAGCATAAATATTCTGTGCAATTTGTAATTGACGCTCACGTCCGTTTTAATTATGTAAGTAAAATATTAATATTTTCATTTCCTCGCCCTAGTAACGAGGCTGAGCTGAGCTTCATCACTTAACACACAATGTCTCCAAAATTTGGCGAAAAGTGAAGAACAGAAGTGTTTTATTGGGAACCTTTCCCTCTGCCTACTCTGCTACATGCTGTCTACAACAAAAAATAAAAAAAAAACAACTCACTTTTAACACAGCAATATCCTCTTGTTCCTTAGTTTTATAAAGAGTATATTCCTTTTCTAATTTCTTCATTTTTTTCGGATTAATTTTGATAGCGTAAGCCAAGTTCATGAACGCGTCCTGATCGGCGTCAGCTTTGGTCGGTAATTCTTTTTGCATATACTATTATCAGAAAATGATACGAAATAATTGATAATAAGATTGTGGTTCATTGATAAAAAATTATAATCTCTTCACTTTTAAATTTGTCCCTGATAATAATTATCTATAGTTAATAGGTAATTTTATAATAAATATTATTATTATTACGATTTTGTGTAAAGTAATCAGTGTTACTGACACTGATACCGACTACACTCTGTCTTCAGAGAAATATATTCCTTTTATATAAATAAATAGATTAAGCTGAAACTCACACTGCAGTATCAGCTAATTTAAAAAGTAAATATGTAATAATATTATTTTAATCTTACGGCCCCAAGACGTAATTTTGTAATTTAACAGTTTTTATAATCTTGTCATAAACATTTGAAATTTTTCACATGACATATAACTCTCACATAACAAATTGTCAGATTTTGCTTTTTAAATTGTTTTGTCTTAACGCTTTTCCAACAAACAAAATTCACTATCTCTAAACAAATAAAAAAACCAAGACAACCAAAAAAAAAAAAAGCACTCAAACATACCTTCAAAATGCTTTCCATATCCAAACATAAAATATCATTTTTGCCCAAAGTGAGTAACGCTAAAGCTATTTTGAACACAATCTCGATTCCTTCTGAGAGAAACACGTCCATAATGCGACAGGCCAACGGAAGCGAGAGTGTGGTCGTGAATAGAGTTAAGAACCAGCTGCTGGCGTACATTGATGTGCGAAAGCTCTGTTTTGGATAAAAGAAGAGATGGATTATTATCAATTGTTGTTGGTTAGTTATTGGTATTGTTAGAGTTAGGCCACTATAAAGAAGAAAGAAAAAGAGAAGAATAATAATTATAAAGTTATGGGCCATCCCATTTAAAAAAATAAAAACAATTTGAAGATGGCAATTTGAAATTCATTATCGATAATAAGTAATAATCTTCTAATATTCTTAAAAATAAGCAGTCGTCTGCCAAATCTTTCTAAGCTTACTTGTGACTGAAAGTGATCATGTAAATCTGGTAACAGTTCCTGCACCAAGTTCTCTAGTTGGAACATACTAAGTCCTAGTTCCGCCATACTTGGTTTGAACATGTCTCTCATACGGTGTTGTTGCATTATTTTGATGAGTACCGCGAAAGCATCTTCTTCTGGCATCTGGAAATAGTAAAAAATGTATTTTTATGGTGAAGGACACGGCAAACGAACGTTCGGGTCTCCTAATGGTAAGTGATCAGCGCTGCCCACGACCCCATGCAGCACCAGAGGAGCCACAGGTGCGTTGCCGGCCTTTAAGGTGGGTTTGGGCGCCGCGACCCGGCATTATCTAATGCGAAACGCAGTGGCATAAGCCACTACTTCACGCCGGCTTTAAATGCCGCGGGTGGTATATACCACGGTCGAGTCTTCCCATGCGTCTTGCCATTACTGGCGACGTGACTCTACCATACGTACTTCAGTTGCCTCCTACGACGCCGACAGTACCAGAGTTATCCTATTCTAAGCCGGGATCACACGGCATATAATAGGATCACCCTGGCAATAATAAAGTTGAAACTTCCCCCAAGTTTAGCAATGTAATAGAATTCAAAACCATGACTTTTTGTAGGTTTGTTTGTATTGTCTGTTTGTAGGTTTGGCTGGTTGTCTATGTTTGTGCACGCTACACAGCTATTATTATTGTATTATGGATAACTCTTCTTACCAGTTAATTTTCTTTTAATTGTATCAGATCATAAATTAAGAAATTATAAAACATTAAGTAGCAGAACCAGATGTCTGACGTGTTGTCTGATATGAAATAACGTGACATCAGAAGAAACTGATTTATTCTCTCGAGTAGGGACGGTTTAAGCGTCTAGCGTGTTATATATGAATCTTTCTCTCACCTGCATCAAAAGCAGTCCAACAATGAAACCAGAACCCTGGCAGTATCCGACTTCTCTATCATGCAGAGAGTACGCCTTCATCACGTTAAACAAAGACTCTTGACCAAGACCATCCTTTTCTTTGAAGAAGTCGTGTTGAGGGTACGTTCGTGCTATGTCGCGTCGTATCACTTTCTCAAATGCAGATTGAGCCTGGAATAATTAGTTGGGTTGTTTAGATAATTAGTATGTCTTTTAATAATAATACTTTTTTTTTTTAAGATTTTTATAAACGCCATGGGCTAAGCAAGAGAGAATCCTGTGAAGGCTAAGTGCTACTAGCCAAGGAGCCATTTTATGATCGAAACTAGACCCTTACTCTTTTTTTTTTTTTTTTTTTTTTTTTTTTTTTTTTTTTTTTTTTTTTT
>JBAIZZ010000378.1:417676-442620 GCA_037355905.1 Heliconius aoede
TTTTTTTTTTTTTTTTTTTTTTTTTTTTTTTTTTTTTTTTTTTTTTTATGGGAGAGGACAAGGCAAACGAGCGTTCGGGTCACCTGATGGTAAGTGATCACCGCCGCCCACGACCCCATGCAACACCAGAGGAGCCACAGGTGCGTTGCCAGCCTTTTAGGTGGAGATGAAGGGCACCGGGGCCCGGCATTACCTAATGCGAAACGCAGTGGCAAGGGCCACTACTTCACGCCGGTTTAAGATGCCGGGGGTGGTATTAAATCCGGTCGAGTCTGCCCATGCGTGTTGCCATTACTGGCGACGTGACTCTACCACACGTACTTTAGTCGCCTATTACGACACCAACAGTACCAGGGTGATCCTATTCTAAGCCGGGACCACACGGCTGAATTTACCAGAGCGAAGAAATGAAAATATAAATAAATATTTTCTTTCCTCGAGTGGGAATCGAACCCGCAACCAGTCGATTGTGCAGCACAATTTGTACCAAATTTATATAAAAATACTAGGAGTAGCACTTATAACTTCAGTACTTATGTCATCATATCTAAAGTAAGCTTTGATGCCATCGTACGATTCAGCAGGTTCACTCTTCACCAATGCAGCAGGATAGGCAGAGGGAACCTACTGTTAAAGTACTCCGACCCCAACGCAAAGCTAACGTTCAGATGGTCACAAGTCAATTATTAATATTAGCTTGCCCTAATACTAACTTCTCACCTTAATATACGAAGCGTACAATTTCTTATCTGGCGACGCATCAGCCCCAGCTAGTAGCTGCCACACTATGCCTCTGAAATGATGGGGCACACCTTGCCTAACGAGATCACGTACGAACTGGTTGCGCTTGCGCCACTCTGTCTCCCAATTGCTAACCAATCTGCCCCAGAGACCCCATAGGTCTTCCTCCCCGTTGGTCCCCGTTCTTGATTCGTCATAGCTTGAGCTGGTTGCTGCGTGGAATGATTTTTGAATTTAGTTTATTGGGGGTTTATGGAAAGGAAATTTAAATATATCGGGAGATGCAGAAAACGGTAAAGAAAAATCGTGTTTAAGATGTGTTAAACTTTACTTAAAAAATTATTTTCAGTTTACGTGTATTGAAGTAAAGCATCATAAATCATGTGATATTTGTCTTGAAAAATGCAAAAATGCAATTTGGCTTGTTATTTGACTTTTAATTAGTCTTAATATACAAAATAAAAAAAAAACAGAAAACTGGTTATGCCCATTTAAAACCTTCTTTAAATCCGGTAAATAATAAAAAACAGAATGTAGGGATATGGGTAGATTACATATTTACATTGTCAACAACTCCAATACATCGTGATAGAAGTGATTTAATATAACCTACTATACATAAAGCCTTATCGACGAAAATATTATGAGAATGTCAAAATAAATACTTTTATAAAAAAATCGTATTTTTTTTGCTTCAAACTGTATCCCGCATAAAGCAGAGGCATAGGCAGAGGAATACGAGTATACTCTGTTCCCCATGCTATGTCTTGTTACTAGAGCAAAGAAAATAAAATGTCCCGAGTGGGAATCGAAACCACATTCGTGTTTACAATCAGACGTTGAGCCGATTCACTCTCACGGCTCTTATAAAATTAATGTACATTATTGAGGAGATTGTAAGTAAGATAAGGTCGAAGTCAAATGTTGCCTACATCGCTATAGAGATCAAAAAGAGTAATTTCTAAATTATTGGTTATATTTATAAAAACAATCATTTGCGGCATAACTTTTTAAGAAAACGCATCAAAATTTGAACGATACTAGCAGTTTATTTACGTTGTATTATTTCTCTCTCTATATACATATTTATAAATTTCCGCTACCCAAAGAGAAATTACCTAGTATTATCATTTGGTATGAGAGATATTCAAAACTTTGAGCATTTATTTATTATTACCATTTTATGCTAAATATGATTAGAGTTGATAAAGATATTTTTAAATGGAGAATCTAAATAATAATTTTAAAGTTGCAATGTTCTATAACTTATAAGTACTTGTCAGTTCATAAAAAAAATTACCTTTACTAAGTAAAAATTTAGCAAATTGAATAAGAACCGCAACGAGTTTAAGCACCATGACTAAGGCCGTCGTGGCACACCTTCACTGGTTGTGACTGTGATCGCGACCGTTGTGGGTTCGATTCCCACCCGAGGGAATAAATTATTTTCATTTCTCCACTCCGGCAGAACAAAAGACGGCGTCAAAATCGTCCAACTGTCTACCCTGCTGCTGCTAGATAAAACAAACTGTACTGTACAACTAAACTGTATTGCTTTTTAATCTCATTAAAACCTTTCAAATATGAATAATATTTTTATTCTCATTCTCGTATTACATCTTAACCCAATTTAAAGTTTTAAGTTGACCTGCTTGCATGAATTTCCTTTTAAAATATGAATTTTATTATATTTTAATTTTCATAAACTTCTATACGTCACTCCCAGCTATTTAATAAAATTATTACTAAAGTCTATGAATATACACTCTTCTAGTACTGAGTGACTAAAAGAGCACGCACAACAACTATAAATGAATATTTCAATTCCCCGTATTGGGAATCGAACCCACAAACTATCGTTACAGCTAACGTTTACACGCTTGTGCCCCTGCGCCATGAGTGGTCTCAATTAAGTAACCACAAAGTACGTAGGTTCTGTTACTATATATATATATATATATATATATATATATATAATCTAAAGGAAGGGAGACTTCTGAACTTTACAGAAATTATAGCATATACATCAGAAAACGCATAGGCTATACAAGTTAATGTCCAAGGGACTGTGATGGCCAAATACGATTGCCTACCCTGTTTGGGGACCTCAGTGTCCAGCGGTTACGTTAACTATTCTTTGCATGAAATTAATTATCATTATTAGGAAATGCTGTTTCCATTTGGTTTATTGATCATTGATTTATTTTTTTATTTAAAACGCAAGCAATATATCACACTTATTAACTAGATATGTTTTCGCCAATGTATTGTTTAATTTGCAAAATAATTTTTATAAATAAAACTGACTTAATGGTTACACAATCATCGAACCGAGCACATGTTCGGTTCCCACTTGGTGTATAATATTACAATTTCAATAATTTTCATATCCCTGCTCTGGTAGAATAGCGCGGCTTCATCTGCCTGCTGAGCTACACTTCGACTTTAATCTAGGAAACAAGGATACGAACCTGTAATGAAGACTAAATGGCATCTTTAGATTTTTTTAAATAATAGTGACAAAACGGACACAATTTGAAAAAATTCGCAAAGTCGCTACAAAACCCGCAAAATTGCTAAAATATCGCAACAGCAAAGCGAGTTGTATATACGAAATAATACGAAAATCGCTATTTGCTGTTAAATAAAATACTTTTCACATGTCTCTAGATGAGAATCGTAATCAAAATTTTCAAAGCTTAATTTATTAGCTTCACGCTGAAACTGATAAGGCAGACTCTGCTATCCCTAAAGAGAACTAAATGCCAAATTTTAAGACGTTACGTTGAGTAATGGAAATCAATGCTTTGAAAATTCTAAAATATAAAAAGAATATTTTGGAATTTAATTTTTTTTTAAATAATTAAAAAAAACACATACACACACATAAATTACTCGCATATGCATAAAACAGTCGCTTCCGAACATTTGAAATAGCCTTAACATAGTAACAAAAAACAAAAAAGAATGCAATAGCTTTATATAATGCATTGTTTCAGTTAATTATAATTAAAATTTTGCATAATAAATAAAATTATTTATATATTTCATATGAGCTAAGAATTTTGTAACAATTACGTCAACTTCAGATTATCATTGCCTTCTATAGTTTTCTAGCATCTCTGCTTTCTTTATGAGGATAGAGAACATAGTGACATATCACTCATTTTATTTGGGTCTGTTAAATAAAAATGCATTGTTGACGGAACAAACAGGCTACGAATAAAACAATACAATTGATTCTTCTGATATTGACCAGCCACACTTTTTATAGGCATTATACCTTATATGCTTATATTAGTAAATTATACTAATATTATAAGCGGAAATGTAAGTTTGTTCGCTAAGCTTTCACGCTAAAACTACTGAACCGATTATCATAAGACTTAGTACACATATTCTTAGAGGCTATATAATATTCAATAAGTTTAGGGGAGTCTTAAGTATAAATGTAAATACTTAGACAGCACCAAAATGAATAAATAAAAATATATTTTGCTTTTATTTCATAAGGAACCTTCGCATGCCATAAGAATAATATTGAGTACAAGCAATAAACTTAAATATTATAATTATTTTGACAATTTTAAAGTTTAAAATAGTGGATATTTTAATAATATAAAGAACATAACGAATTCGCTTATTCAGTGTAACAATAACATTATTTGCAATTTTTTTTAATTTTGAGAGACCGTCGTGGCGCAGTGGCACAAGGGAGTGAAATATTTATTTAGGTTTATATTTTCATTTCTTCGTTCTGGTGTTGGCAAAGCGCGGCGTTGATTTCTGCCACTCAACACACACTACTTTCAGAATTCGGCAGAAAGTGGAGAACGGAGTGTCTTAACACCAGGTCACTCTGCCTACCTTGCTACGTGCGTTATGTGTTTTATTTAATAAATATTCAATAGATAGTAATGTATATAGAGAAATCCAATTGCCATATGTACTCAAATGACTGTCAACGAGAAAATTACAGTACAGTCCATGAATCGTGGCCCGCCTGTCGATTGCTGTATGGATGGTTGCACAAATTTTATTTTCTTAATTTTTGGATCAATGCGCGAAAATTCTGAAAACCTAACTCCACAGCGGCCACGACTCGTCGATCGCACTATAACTACGACCACGATACACTTACGTAGTACTTTCTGAATGAAAGACGATATATAAAACTCAACTACATTAGTGCCAGGTTAATTTTTCTCACACATCCCTCAAGATCTTGTAAGCAACTGAAGTAAGGGGAACTGTCGGTGATTACACAAGATAAAGAGATAACGGCCAAAGTAAAGTAGATTCTAAAGTCAGTTTAAATTGACGTGTCGTAAGCGATGCAACTAAAATTGCGCATAAGTAAACGTAAATTAACGGCATAACGCAAGAATTACACTGAAACATTACAATGTACCCAATGTATGATTGCAGTGTATGATTCTTAGACCGGTGGTTGTGGGTTCGATTCCTACTCGGGGGAATGATTATATCTATATTATTTTCTTTTTTAACCGATCCGCTAGATAAAATATGGCGGGGTTACCATTTAACGAAAAATGTGTGGAAATTGGGAAAAGGAGAGTCTCAACACTAGGTTCCCCCTGACATCCCAGAGTTGCCAGTTCAAATACCTTTTATAAAAAAACTAAATGCATTTGTTCCATAACTTTTCTGCTGCTATTTTGAGTAGGTAGGGGTTATATAGTGCTAAGACACGCTACTACCTAAAATCAATCTAATAAAATAAAATCTTCAGTTACTCATTGACTGACAGAAGACAACCACAATTACTAGCCGTAGAAGGCCAAAAGCCGATGCCATAGAAACTCATCGGAACAGCTGACTGTAAACAAGACAGTGGTAGGTTCGATTGCCACTTGGGGGAATGTATTATTTTCATTCTCTCACTCTAATTACAAGACAAAGCACGGTGTTAAGTTCCACCATCCAACACAAAGCGATGAATAATAGACAGAAACATATGTAATTTCTAGATCCCGTTGGCGAGTGTATAGGAGCACGAAGATACCATTTCCCAAAATTCTTACGACAACAAACAAAATAAAAATGATTTCACGAAATTCCAGGCCACAACTACCTAGTAGGTTATATAAAATAAGTGAAAATATCAAATATTCTTAATGCGTCAGTTGAAGCTGGTCTATTTAGTAGATATTTATAGTCACGTCATTTCCCTTACGGAACTGACTGACATGCTATGACGACACATCAATCGTTCTGCATATATTGTGGACTTCTGGACATCATAGGCTCTAGTTTTAATTTTCATACAAATAATCAACGGAGTGTCTTAACACTCTTTATTATGTCCATTTCGCTAAAAGCTGGTAAGGCAATTTAAGGAACACAAAAAATATTTATGGTCTAGAAATTATATACCTAAATTAAATTTATATAAAGTAAGTGGTATCTTCACCACCAATGCAATAGGTATATTTATTTAAATAAGATTCTACATCCTATGAGTAACAAGAGTGATATAATAACCTAGAATTTTTTTACATGTTCTATCATGTTTAGAAAATTATTCCGGACAAGTTAAAAGAGAATAATGTTTTAATCAAATTAATAAAATAATTAAATAAGACTATAGAATAATCATTTTACAAAAATTGAATATTAGAATATACATATTTGTTGCATTTCGGATAAAGATTTTAGTGCAACACTATAAAAAATTTTATAGAATAATCTTAATATATAAATGACAGTGAGTGACAGACAACACGCAGGTACAACTACTGGATTTGGAAGGTTGAATTATCATGTAGGCTAGGGACGTACAGGTGAGTGTCTCTGTGCTTGAAATAGAGAAAAAAACCTTAAATTCGTACGGGAACGACGACTTGCATGTTTAATAAATAGAAATAAGATTTTACTATTATAGTATATAGAAATGAACAGAAATTTAAAATATTTCTATAAAATCACACAACTCACCGGAAGCCAAGGATATTTGGGATGTGTCGGAATTCTTCCTGCTGTGCACTGTGGTCAGCGAGGCGGACTTGGCGTCCGCCTCGATCCTCTTGTTTTCTTCCTCCAGCTTGGCGAGCAGGACCCGCTCGGGCGCCGGGATTGTCTCTGAGGTGGTTACGCCGCAATCTATAGGTAGTAATATATTTATTGGTAAAGTATATTTATTGTTTTTAGTTTAGTAATATATATATATTTTCTTTTTTTTTAGGTTCACGCTGTATCTGGCTCATGGTAGGGCAGGCAGGGAACCCGAGAACGCAGTGACAAGGCACTATGTCCCAATAAAACAATTTCGTTCCCCATTTTATGCAGAATTCTGGAGGCTTTGTGTATTTTGGCGTAACTCAACATTGCGCTCTGCTTCTTTGATAGCAAGGAAAATAAAAATATTAAATAATTCATTGCCTTGAGTGAAAATCGAACCCACAACTTACCGTGTTTACAGCCTTCCATGTCAGTGTGCCCTGCGTCATGACTGGTGGCCCCAAATAATACAAAATAATATAGAAAACTATGTTTGAACAGTCTGTTTTACGTATAAAATTTATTTATTTATTTATTCGGAACTCCAACTTTCATTCATTAGGAATATTTATAATATTATGTACAACTGATTATAGGAGAACACGTAGTTCATCATCAACAATACGCTTTACAAAACAAAATAATAAAAATACTCAATTACAGATTACATTATATTGTACTATATATATAAGGTTTAAATATTCTTAGACAAAGTTGTAAGTTAGAACTTGAAAATAAAGAGCCTATGGTTAGTCTACGTAATGTAGTTAGTGTAATCAAGCGTTGGGTGCTTGTTAACTGGACGCTCTGTTTCATCAGATTAGAAAAATGAATATAATATAAATATATTGAATAAAATTGTTTCCTGTGAGTGGAAAACGAACACAATCGGCGCGTATGTCGTCATACATATATAGCGACAGATCCGTCGCGATAGCGTATATAGTTAGTTAGGTACATAGTAAAAATTCAATAACAATCATTATTTTTTTATTCATGTTTAAAAAGGAAACATTTAATTATAATTGAAAATTTCACTTGATTATGTAGCTGGTAAGCATATGTTTAAAATATCTATAGGTGTTTGATAGTCTAGTAAAAGCTGTCGCGGCGCAGGGCCGCAAGGGTGTGTAGTGGGTTCGATAGCCACCAATCCACACGCACTGCCCAATTGAATATTGATCGGGTGGGAATCGAACACACAACCGTAGCGTTTAGAATCAGACGCTGTCTACATAATAAAAAGTACAGCAATCTTTCCGTATAAACACTTACTGAAACAGTTTCAATGTTTTTTAATTTTTCTGTTACGGACGGATAGTTTAATAGTAGTTTTAGTTGACTAACTTTTATAATTGTTTTTTTTTTTAACTATATTATAAAGGATAGTTAATTTTAATATTATATCAATAATAATAAAAAAAAATGTTCAGACATAAAACCCACATTTATACCTACCTGCATATAATTGCAATTAAAAACAGTTCATGTAATAGCGTTCTTATCAGTAGACTGATTTTAATTAAAACTAAAATTGAACAAACATTTTTTCAGCTTCTCACTTTATGCTTAGAGAGCCTAGTCTTTCGTTCTGCAATAATTCGAGACATCGAGAAGCCAAGTTCCTGTTGCGGAGTATCGGAACTAAACTCCGTGTATTGTCGTACCATAACAAGAGAAAGAAAAATATTTAATTCAGTTGAGTGGTAATCGAACCCACACATATTACGAATAAAAAAATAGTACCAAAAAAATGTACGTTACAAAAATCGTGATTATACTGATTTGATCATCAAATGGGTAGTTTCTAAGATAAAGAATTCCTTTTTATTTAAAAAAAATAAGCTGAGCCTCGATGTAGTACAAACAACAACAATGTATAATTACATATAACAATTTGAAATATATTACATATAACAATTACATATAACAGTTTGTTACCTCATAATTTTTAAGTTCATTAGTCCATTTCTGACAATGGTGTCATTTTAGTTCGTTGTTTGAAGTCGGTTTTTCTCTTTATTAAAAATTAATTTATGTTTAAATCATATATCTGTGTTACATATTTTGGATATCCAGATAAGTTTCGGTATTAATAATTTCGTGTAAATAAACATAAAAAATTGTAATCTACCAATTAGTGTACATAATTGATGTTAGTAAGTGCAATTGAAGCTGTGTTATGGTTAGACAGTGCGATGTAGGCATGTACAGTGCATTTTGATATTTGGAGGATTTCTGTTTGCTGTGGAACTAGGCTAGGTCTAGATCTAAATCTGATTAGGGTAAAAATTATACAATTAAATTTAAAAAAATCTATTTCTCGCCTATAAATCCTATCTTTTAAAGCTTAATACAATCAAAACAAATTTATTATGAGAATATATCAAATTGGAAATCTGATAATTCATTTCAATGATCTGATCTTCAATTGATTTCAACTAGGCAAATTTAATTTCAATAATTTGAACTTCAACTTCAAACTTCAACCAGCAGACGGCAGACAGAAATCCTCACGTGTTTTAATCTAGTTAAATGCCAAAACAAACCGTCAAGGGACGAGACGGGCGATTCTGTATTATTAGTAAATGGTGTAGCACTGCAGGCTGCTTCCCTGGCGTAGACGTCCTCTTTCATTTTGAGTTGGCCATAGAGCGTGCGGTGTGAGTCCTCTCTGTGTCGTAGGTAAATCGTGGGTGAGTTGTGGAAGAATACGCTTTTACCACATTGTAGTTTCTAACTATGTTATAAGACCTAACATTTGTTAAAATTGTATCATCATGAATCTTTAACAAAAGGTGTTTTTTTAACTTAAAATATTTTTACATTCAACTTGCCAGTTATACGTAGCTTAGGTGATAATACAAAAATATGGTATCATCGAGCTGGTCTGATCATGAAGCCAGGAGCTAAGTAGTGGAACTTTTAAGAGGTTACCAGTAAACTATTTCACTTGAGGGTCATATAATGTACGTATGTCATATAGCTCCGAGCTTATTCTATTGCACTTGTAGAAAAGCGTGTTTTTTAACATGGTAGTAGGTCATATTTTTAACTACTTTTGAGATTTTCCATGAATTTACATGATTTTTTGTAAAAAAACAAATTACTTTTGATATAATGTTCTTATTAACGTATATATAGAAGCTTGTTTAAGAACTTATTTGAAGTAAAAGAGATTAAATATACTTATTAATAGCATAAAATTAGATGTACACAAATTATCCATGATTTTTGGTGAATCTTAAATATTTACCTAATCCAATACAATAAAACATCCTATAATCATTAATTATTTCTTTTATATAATATATAAAATTATATATAAATAAAATATACGAACACTTGTTTTAATGAATTTTTAAACCATTTTATGATATGAAACAGGCAGTGTATATATGCTGCACATGGAAATCGAATGCAGGGCCCGGATGTACTTCCATATATTATGGGTATTATGTATGGGTAACATGCCTTTTTTCGTATGAAAACCACTGAACTCGCAATAATATATGCGAAATAGAACACCATGGCGGTTGTTCTATTCGTCATGGGAAAATAATTCCATTATTATTTACAAAAACAAAGAAAAAAAAATAAAAACTAGACGTATAAAATTCTAGGTACTCACTGAGAGCTAAAATAGGCTCTAATTAAACCACGCCTTTGGGGAAATTAGGTAATTTTAAGCTGCATATAGTATCCAGACGTATCTGTTTCCGCTTTGTAAAACACTGTTTTTTTTCTTTAAACATACAATTTTGAATAGTTAATTATACTGCATTATACAAATGATAAATAAATAAAAATATATATTATAAAGTGGAAAAGAAAATTTTCCTTTCTTTAAAAGTAAGTTAAACATAATTTTTTAACATCAACACGGAAAAAAAATACAAAAAAAACACAGAGAACCAGTAATCTTCTTTTATCAAACGTAACTAAAATAGAATATAATATTGCACGAGTTTAGACAAGGAGCGTGGGTGAAAGTTTGTGACACGCGCGGCGGTCTGCCGGCCACTGAGCATGAAGGCCGCTCGTCCGTCACCTGTAGGGTGGCCACTATATTTTCTATTTGCACATCACGCTGTACAGCGTGAAGCTGATTTTATCTAAATCAATTTTTTTTTGTTTCACGCTGTATCCCGTATAAGGATAGGTAGATAGTTAAGAATTTATTAAGGACAAGGCGCGGCTTGACGTAAATAAGTATACGTCGTCGTGTAGTCGTATGTAAATTTCATTTGTCTATTTAAATTATTTTATATAAAAAAATCCAAGTTGCAAAGATGAATTGACAAATAGGTTAATGAGTATTATTAGAAGGAATATATTCTATTTGACTTTTATTCGGTCATTAGTTAAGTAATTAGGTTAATATTTGTGACTGTCAAACTTGGTTACCAGACGACGGTAATACCTTTTTAGTATTTTTTTAAAAATTCTAATAAATCTGAAGAAATAGGAAAATAATAAATAATTTATAATCAAGTTTATATGTCGACCAATCTTCTCAAATCTTTACAATATGACTAACAGACAATGTTAACCTAAACATACGCGGCGTAGAACGCTGAAATTTGGTATTTACTTGGACTAGTTAATAATATTTTTTGAACGTATTTTCCAAAAAACGAGATTTTATCTTTTATAGTTCACGAAAACGATGTTGCGATAGCTAGTAAATAATAGAATAGAATAAAATTAATATTCTTTACAAAATAAAAAGATCCTAAAAGAAGTTCAAATTTTTATTTTTATCTATATATTGTATTAAAAATAAAAAATATTGTCATATTATCAAAATGATAATCAATAAGATTACTAAAACTATAAAAGAAAAGATTAAAATAAAAATAACAATATTATATTTTTAACAAAAAAAAAAACCGTCTCTAAATATCAAACAGTATATGCCGCGTAGTCCGGAATGAGCGAATTATCCAAATGATATAACAATGAAAACTCGCCTTAATAGCATATTGTTGGCTTACATTTATATTAATTGTCGTGTTCAATTAAAATACTAATTATATTAATTATAAAATTTCACGCACCTCTTTCAGGCGGAGTAGGTAGACGAGCTTGGTCCAAGTATTAGGTCCTATCTGTAACATCAATATTAAGAACTGTAGTTCTATCTTTTAGAGACATTGGGTGGTATTTTATAGTTCGAATTCTAACAAGTGAACGTCCATACGTGCACGCTATATTCGAGAAATTGCGTCCTAAGTGTCGGAACGTGAAGAAAAAATATTTCCTACGAGTGGGAATCAAACCCACAACCGTAGCATTGGCCTAATGCCAACTTTAATTTTACGATATTTATGAGTGTTCAATAAAACTATTATACTATTTTCTATATGAATTAAAATAAACCACCAAAATGAATTAAAATAACTTACATAAAAAAATGTTATATAATTAAATTTAAATAAAATCTCAAATAATGACCCCTCATACGTCTATACAAGCGTAAGCATGCATTCCATACTTGAGATACAAAAACATATGCGCATCGAGATGAAAAGTAGCTCTTAATTGATTTAAGTTGGTTTATTTGCAGTCGGGATTGAGTGAAGTATACCACACTTGAGTTTTAAACAGAAAAAATGTTCCTCTCGTATATTTCAAAGGTAGCTTAATTTACCTATTATCTATATTTACTAATAGGCAGAGGGAATCGAGTGTTAGGACACTCCTTTCTCCAATTTTACCATAGAAGTCACAGATTCTATTCCTTTCGGTTTATTTGAACGAATAATTTTAATAATTAATTGGCGTATTTTAAAGTGCTTAAATTCTAGTGATGGGCGCACGCACAGACGTGGAAATGGACGGTTGATGTGATGCTGAATTTATTTATGATTTTTTTTCAACTTCACGCTGTATCCCGCACACAGCATGGTAAGCAGAGGGAACCTCGGTGTTAAGATACTCCGTTACCGACTTTCTGCCGAATTCTGGAGACATTACGTGTTGAGTGGCAGAACTCAACGCCGCGCTTTGCCTCGACTCCAGAGCGAAGAAAAAATGGAAATATAAACTTAAATAAATATATTATTTCAGTTCCTCGAGTGGGAATCGAACCCACACCCGTCGGTTCCTGGTGCTATATATATCGTGCTATATGCAGGAAAGAGCGTGAAGCTGCTTGTTTACAAAATTATTATCAGGTTTCCATATGGTTTGTCTTAAATTTTAATTTTTTTCCACGAAACCTACCACGATTGTTTTCCAAATAGAAAAATTAGAAAAGCTATAAAAGCGACTTTACGAAGCTTAGATTCATTTGTATCATTTCCATTTCAGTTCAGAAATCGACTGACGTCAATACTCATTATGGGTTGGGCATACCTAATGTAGCCATTCGTTTTCGGACCAAAACGGGATTTATAAATATATGTATATATATTTAACTATTGTATTAAAAATTCAAATGGAGTACGACAGTTCACTTGCGTTATTTTTGTTTTCAAAGTGGCTTCCGTTTTTTTAAAATGTATTTGTGTTATTTTACATTTAGTACGTGTGTTTATTGTTCAGCGGATTTCACTCGGTGCTTTCCTATATTATAATAGTGGCCAGCAGCAGATATGCACTTATACTTTTGTTTCTTAGTGCTCCGTCTTTACAGACACCAGGATGTACCAACAAAACACCTGTTTCGCTAGTACGAGTATATCTGGTCACATTACGTTCACCGTACACCACCCGGGTGGGCGCGACACGGGGTGTACTTTTATTTATTAGACATTATTTCGGTCACTTTTAATAAATTATTTACAAAAGTAGGTTGAAATGTATAAATAATTTTGTACTCTAATTAATTTGTGTCGAGTTTTGTTTAGTTTTGATACTTTAAATGTATAGATAAGTACAAATGTTTTGGTAGTTAATTTAAATAATTAATAAATAGTATGAATATTTGTTTTTTAAGTAGTTCGGTTTTTAATTCCGTGTTTAATTTATAGGACAGATGATTACAAAACCGAGAATCTATAAATATATTTTTCGTGAAAGTCAGTAAGAACCTAGAGTTTAAACACTTCATTCTATAATATGTTATGTATCACCTAGTATATAATGTTATGAATCACCTAGGGCCGGCGGTCAAAGTTACCCCAGAAATTACGGCCCGTATTTATAAGCCGCTCTCAAGTCTGAGATCGATTTTGAGATGCCGTTTTCATTCATAATTTAGATTTATATGAATAAACCCATATGAAATCTGTAGTTTTTTTCCATTCAACCAAGCGGGCGAAGCCGAAAGTGAAAGCTAATTCACTAATATATGTAAGATTTATATACATACGCGCATACTGTGAAACCACAAAGTGAATTATAATCATTGAAGGAACGTAAAAATCGATTTGACCTGAAATTACAACACGCTCTACTCATTATCCTCTTAGTCATAGCATTCTATATATTGGGTACATAAGAAACAAGAAGTATAGAAAAATACTAAATTTATTTTATGTTCTAGATTATTTAAATTTATTTCAAGCAATATAGGGGCCGTCGTGGCGCGGTGGTTCAAACGTATGACAGTGAATCTGAAAAATATTTAATGTCCCCGATAGGGAATCAAACCCACAATCCTACGCCACGACTGGCCTGGATTTTTCTATTATAAAGTAAAAATTTGAATTATATTCAATTCCATATTGTACAAAAATATTGTATTCGTTCTCAGTAAAAGAGTAAAATCGATTTAAACGTTTACTATAGAGATTTCCTTTGACGATTTCAACTTATAAATCGCCTCTTGAAAAATTGTGTCTTTTGATGGAAATGATTTCGCAAAGAAGCGACATGTATAAATACAATCTTTATAAAATAATACTTCAATATTAGGGGAGGGCGCCGTGGCACTGGGGCGCATGGTTGTGGGTTCCATTTCTACGGGAGAATAAAATATTTAATATCTTCATTTGCCTCGCTCTGGTAATGAGGCAAAATGCAGCGTTGAGTTCTACCACTCAACACGCAATGCCTTCAGAATTCAGCGTGAAAAAAGAGCTTTTACACTTGGTTTCCACATTCTCTCTGCATACTGCTATGTGCCCAATATACTTTAAACCGAAAATATGTACTTTTATGACACACTAGCTTTTACCTGCCGCTGCTAACGTGGTCAAATAGAAATAACTACTTGTGTTGTTTGACATACGATATGTGTCCGAGGTGCGGTCTGACCGCAGCTCTGTGGACTACATGGAAACAGATTAACTTGACGTAGTTATTAGCCTATAAGCCATCGATAAGTGGACCATCCAACAAAATCATTCATTCATTCATTTTACAATTTGAAACCATTTTACAATTTGAATCAGTTGTTCCTGAGATTAGGGCGTTCAACCTACTGACTCATTAGCTTTATTAAATTAGGCATCACGACAATCAATAATCTTCCGAGTAGTTCCGAGGGGTAGTATACTAAAGAGGGGTGTATATACTAAAACGTTGTCCCACTGCACCACGACGGCCTCGTGGTTAATAATGAAACATGCCGTCTTTTAAAACTTCCGGGTGTTCCAAATATTGATCAATTCACACCTAGGATTCTTTATAAACTCTATTTTTACCTATTTTACAGTAAAAAAATCAAATCGACCTCATCATGTATCCCGTATGCAGCAATGTAGGTAGAAGGAATGCGTTCCCCATTTTCCGCTGAATTCTGGAGGCATTGCATGTTGAGTGGCGGAACTCAATGCCGCGCATTGCTTCGACAACCGAGATTTCTTCTAGTAGAGATCGAACCCACAACCAGTCGCGTTTACAGTCAGTACACACTTGTGCCCCTGCGCCACGACTGGCCAAAATTACATATTTCAAAACAAAAACCTGAGCGAGGTAAAAGTCTCTTAAAATAATTATTTAGCTGGAAACGTTCTGTCGAGCAGTGATTATATTACAGTTGAAAAAACGTGCCCAGTTTTTATCGTTGCATTCTTTATGCATAAAATATTCGCGAGCACGTCTAGCTAGTCTCGAAGACTATACTGACTAAACTTCATTTTTATGTCCTAAATATTTTGAATTAGATAAGTGGTTCTTAGCTTTTTTTATTACGCATACAGTTGAGATGTGCTCGACAGGACAGAAGATCGACTGGAGATACCTCGGTTGAACTTCAAGAACACGGTATCGAAGATAGGAAGGTCACGTAAAAAGCATGAGGACCACCCTTAGGGCATTGTACATATGTACATATGTTCGCGACTCACACATAAACCGATACGGGGACACATGTAAAATAGTTTTTCACGATAAAAAGAAAGACAGAGAGCCTATTGCCAATACAAGCTGTGAATAATCTACAAGTATTATCTATAGCAACTATTATAGTAATAGATAGTACCTAAAATATGATCTAAAACCAGACTAAGTAACTCCAAGTCCAAGTCTTCATAAATGATTCAATACACTCGTGTCAAAAAGGTTATTTTAGAAACGTCTTGAACGAATATTCTTAAGTGCTCCAGATATAATATTATTGCGTTTAGAGGGTTTCTTGTTTCTTATTCGAAACTACTTGATGTCTATATCCAGTGTAGGCACTGTATATTTGATATATACACATATCGAGTATATAGTGGAGTATACCGAACCTAGTGTCTCAGTTCTCCATTTTATGTGACCACATCGGAGGAATAAAATGAAATTAGAATGTAATTTTATATTTAGATACTTCCGTTCCCCATTTTCCGCCGGATTCTTGAGGCATTGCGTTTTGAGAGGCGGAACTCAACACCGTGCTTTGCCTCTGCACCAGAGTTAGGAAATTAAAATATTAAGTATTTCGTTCCCTGAGTGGCAATTGAACCTACAACGATCGCGTTTATTGTGCTATGACTGTCTCAAAATTTCACATAAAAAATCTCAGATGCTGTGCCGAAGCACCACAGCTTCTGATTGTAAGCGCGATGGTTGTGGGTTCAATTCCCATTCTGGGCGTGAATTATTTTAATGTGAATGTAATATTTCAAAGGTCTTACCTTTCAATACTGTAATAGGCGATGCAATAGTCACTGTTGCCTTTGGCACGAACTAGAACAAAATACATATAAATATTTTATGCTGCCTTGTACTTGGTAATTTATATTATACGCACTAATATTATTATGAGGCTGAATAGTTTGGTTGAACGCGCTGATCACGGAAAATTTAAAAAAAATATATATTGAGGTGAATAGTAGGTACATTTATCGACGAAGGCTATGTTAAATGTTAATAGTTTCGATGTAGCCCACTGTACCTGCGATAGAAGAGCATGCCAGCCGGTTTTTGGGTGCACTATAGACGCAAATTCAATTTGTATTCTATTTAGGCGAATATTTAAATAAATACAACACGCAATGACACGAAAGTGGAAACAGAGTGTCAAGATAAACCGATACGTTGAGCTCGGCCATTCAATAACCGATAGAATAGAATAGAGTATACTTTATTGCAAACATAAAACAAAGAAATATATAAGAAGAACAACTATATAAAAAAAACACGTATGACAAGGCTATTAAGCTTTAAGCAACCCTTAAAAAAAAACAAAAAAAAGTTCTACCGACATTTTTAACGTCAAACATCCCATCTACGGTGAATTAAGATCGTCATGGCACGGACCATTCATAACGACTATTCATGGAGCGAAATCATGGTATTTGATATGGATAAGAGACAAGTACGATATAATTACACTTTAAAATTTTTTGAAATGAGTAAATTTTTACTTTTCAACAAAGTATTTATATTAAACCGCTACACTACCGTCGCGTAGTCAGAGACTCTTGTGTTATGACACTCCATTCTATACTTCCCACCCAATTTTCTAGACATTGCGTGTTGACTGGCGGAATTCAACGTCGCACCAGTCGCTTTGTACACCAGAGCGAGGAAATCAATATAATTAATTGTCTCGACTAGGTATCAAACTCACGACCGTCACATTTACAGTCACATGCTGTGCTGCGCCACGACAGTGTTTTCACTTGATTATAATATAAATATATCAACTTATATATTTTATATATTTATATTTACAATACATATAAGTAGGTAATAACATTTATAAATGTAGGAAAAGTTAATTTACTATTGTACCGACTAATTCTACCAATACCAAAAATAACATACAATAAATAGAAAAATCACTTAGATTAAACAAAAAATAAGGCTAGATGCCGGCTGACTATAAACCAATGTGTCTTTGGAGCCGAGAACACACCACGTGGGTAGCGTGAGTCACTCGCCACCTAGATTTCTTATAAACGGTACGAAATGTTCGTACTTAATAATAAATATACGCACTAGATTGCCTTGAGGTTCAATTGAAGATACTATATTAAATAAATACAGTTAAGACACTCCGTTCCGTAGATTCTGTGAAAATAGAAGTGAATGAAACTCAGGAAAAGATAACGCGTTAATCTATAAAAAATAATAAAGAGTAATAATAATTTTAACTTTATTGAATAAAAAAAAACATGTACCCTCAACCATCTCTAACCACTGATCCTAATATCACCATTCTTTAGTAAATGCTTATTATATGCACCTATATATTTAAACTGGCCTTCGATAGTAGCACGCTACATTAAATAATTTAATTTAAAAATTACTGCCACTCAACAGTCCAGGCTTCTAGAATTCTATATATTCTATATAATTCTATAGGGTAGCGAGAACTTAATGTTAAGACTAAAACGTAATACTAAAATACTAAAATGTAATTGCGAAATCTGAAATCTTAGCAATAATTAATAACAACTTTATTGTTTATTTGCAATTGGTTTTATATATTCCAAATAAAATGTTCATTAATAAAAGTAAGAGAAGGCTGTGGGTTCGAAATTCCCTCCGGTTCCGCCCCTCAACCAGCGATGCTGCAAGCTCGAATTCGAACGGAAAGAAAAGGAATAATACCAAAGACGTAAAACATCCCCAAACATAAACCAGACAAATCTGAATTTCAAACGACAATTGAATTAAAATTTCAACTCCAGGGGAGCCGCTCGGAGTTATGTCACTACGATGATGCATACTGAATGTATTACACGAACAGAACAGGTTATACAAAACCGGCTATGCACTGAGTCATAAATAGTAGGTAGTGTTGCCGGAATACATATATACATATACATACAGACGTGTGAGGTCGACGTGGCTTGAAAGGCGACGGTTGTGGGTTCGATTCCCAGTCGTGGGAAAAAAAATCCTAACACCAAGTTCCCTCTGTCTGTTCTGCTACATACGGAATACAGCGTAAAGCAAAAAAATAACAAAGAAATATCTATATTATCGAAATGCCTTTGTAGTTTGTCAACAGATATTTACTGTGATAAAGAGAACTAATAGACGTCATCGTGACGCAGTTACAACACTCATTCAGCACGTCAAGTGAATGACTGAGCGCGATGGTTGTGGCTTCGATGCCAACTTTGGGAAATTGTATATATTTAAATGATATTCGTTCGATACAAAAAATTCGGTAACGGAGGCAATCTTATTTCTGTTTACTGAGGTAAGCTCATGATAAAAGATGTGTAGAAATGAAAATTATTTTCCAAAACATATATAATATAACAATTTTTTGTTTTACATAAAATTGTTTTATATAAAAACAAATTCGCAAGCACAAATATATTGAGAATAGAGATGACATTCGACACAACTCTTCATTTTTTTATCACTATAGATTATATGTATATATGACGTGTTAACAACCTATCTCTTTCACGTTCTCAATGTAACGAGACATTATAAAGCAATCTACAAACGCTAATTGGTTCGAAAGTTATTAGTAAAAAAAAATAATCATATTGACACTACGTTATGACACAGAAATGACGTAGTGTTAAGATTCATTTTTCCATGAAGACATTCCATTTCTCACTTTCTGCAGAATTATCGAGGCACTGTATTCCGGGACTTAACGACGCACTACGCCTTGTTACCAAGGTGAGGAAAATATAAATATTTCATTCCCAACCGTGGGAATCAAATCCACAGCCGCCGCTGTTACACTAGCACGCATGTACGACTGCACCAATAGAACCCTTATATCACATATTCATTATATTATGATTTATCTTAAAATTAATTAAAACTCTAAACTAGTTGGAATCGAAAAATACTTTTCGTTTTGGATAGCCCTCTTATCAGGGTAGGATAGCCTTCTTTGTAGAATGGGCTCTATTGTACCGCGTTTATCGTTCAATTTAACCGGATGTGCAATTAATCCTAAAAATTAAAAATATATATCTAGTACTAACTAGCTACTTCCATTCTATCATGTGAGCGAGGCCGCAGTAAATGCTACTAGTATACAAATATGAACATTCCCTCAAAATGGATTTAACCTGCTATCCTCGCGTCTACTAAAAAATATCTAAGCTTAATTTCAATAGTATAACAACAAGTTAAACAACATAATGCCTTAATTATCACCAAGTTACCGCCACATCTCGATTAGTTATAGAGATCGCAGTCGACGGTAGGACGTCGACCCGCATGCCATCTCGCTCGCATACAGCCACCGAACCCATCTACCGTCCCCTTCTAACCAATTAATTTTTCGCAGCTTTTTCTTTGATACGTATTTCCGCACGCCTGATTCTGCTATTCGTTGGTGAACACGCAACAATTTCTTTATATGAATAACGACATTATATTGCCTAACAGTTATTTGTGTTATGCGGCGTTGAGTTCCGCAACTCAAAACGCAATGTCTCGAAATTGGGCGGCAAAAAGGGTATAGGATGACTTAACACTAGGTGAAGGTATTTTAACTGTGGGCTGATGGCTTCAGCACCTTCTCATAATCCGTGATAATTTGATACCCAACTATATTATACGCCTGTACATATATGTATTACACGGTATTGAGTTCCGCAACGGAATCTGCAAAATCTCTAAACTGAAAGTGGAGAAAGGAATATTTTAACACTAGGTAAAGCTGCTTCGCACATTGCACATTGAGTTCAGCAACCTAGCACTGTCTCTAAATGGTTGATAAGTGGATAACATACTAATAACATGTGAGTTAATTGTCTATTTAAACAATAAATAGCAGAAGCTGTTTTAATATATATATTAGTAAAGAAAAGGCTAAAGGCCAAAACAAAAAACATATTAAAGTGTTTATGCATGACATTTATCAATTGGCCTCCTGATTCTATGACTTATATGATCATAAGATATATATGTCACACTGTTATTATGAAAAAAAAATCACAATAAAATTTTAACTACTAATGTGTAATAGTCTCAAGATTTTCCATTCCCATTAAAACATTTCCATTCTCCACCTTCTGTGGATTTGTCGAGGTATTGAAAACATATGAGAACTTACAAATAAACAGATAAGAACTAATAAATTAATTAACTTGATACATAAAGCTATACCTGTTGTACATAACAACAAAAATTAATTAACCAGTCTCACTTTGAACCGACATGTACATACAGGCTTTTAACAGCTTCATGCTGAATCCCCGACCACAGGAGGAAATTAAAAAAAAATTGAATCTCTAAGGTAAGAATTAAACCTTCAATCATTACATTCCCAGCCTGTTGCTGTGTTTCTGCACCACAATGATCTCTAAGTCCATACATACACTAATCAGCCATTACTAGGAACAAAACTAACATGAGAATATATAGTCTTGGCTATAAATTTTCCCAGTTGAACCCTGTCGTGGCACAGGGCACAAGGTGTGACTGTAAACGCGACTGCTTTTGGATTCGATCTCCACTTGAGGAGATGAAATATTTGTTTAAATTTATATTTCCATTTCTTCACTCTGGTGTTGTGGCAAAGCACATCATTGAACTCTACCACTCAACACGCAATGCCTCCAGAATTCGGCAGAAAGTGGGAAACTCTCTGCCTTAACACTAGGTTCCCTCTGCTGTGTGCGGGATACAACGTGAAGCTGGCTATAAATTGTTAAATTACAATATTGCATGTTAAGAAGATACTTAATAGAGGTTATCACTTATACTATTATTTTCTTAGTTTCATGCCATCTCTCGCATATAGCAGGCTACATAGAGAAAATAGTGAAAATACACTCTGCTCTATACACATTGCCAAATTTTCTGCACAACTCCCTTATGGAGACGGTTCTTTGTCAGAGAAAGCAAATTATTATACTCAAACACATTGTTGTTAATTTGCAATCACTTTAATCACAATCATTATATATTACAAGAGCATTATCTCAACTTACCCTATCTTAATATTACTTACTTTATAAAAGTGATATAAGTTGTGGGTATCTTAATAATTCATAGCTAACTACTAGAACAATCCATAACATAAATGAAAATGGTTCTTTCTTTAAGTACACCACAGTCACATTTACAGCGAAGCCAATAAAGCAATCTTCATTCATATAAATATTTGGAAAATTACTGTAAATTTTACACTTACTATATAAAGTAGCAGATAAAAATTGCACAAAAATTTTCTTTAACTTACACACACACACAAGTTTAATATATTTAATTTAGAAATCAATCAGAAAATGCATAACGGAAATATTTATTACCAGCATTTTAACAACTTATTTTTTAAATTACTAAAAATATTAATCACAATGGCGGCGTGAACGTAAAATAATAATAAAAAAACATTTTTTTATTAGTTGTTTTGTAGAATATATATAAAAATATAGACGTTACAATAAATATAAGCGTCGGAATTTCTATTTAGTATTGTTACTTTCTCAACAAAGTTCATATTGTAATAATATAAGAGATTAGCCAATAGAAAAAAATTAGAAAGAAAGAATTCTAAAAAATATACTTACATTTTGTTCTATAAGCACGAATAATTTGTTTATGCACAATTACAATAACATAAATAATGAAAATCGAAACCGCCCAGCTGGCAGATTTGCGAACACAAGTCTCAGCCAGAAAACAAGCACAGACTATATATGACTATTTGTAAAATGCATTTTCGTTCAGAAATGTATGTATGAACAGGATATGAAACATATTTTGATTGTAATTTTTTTATTTTAACATATTAAATATTTTATATTGATTTGTAAATGAAAATATTATTTATATCAAGTATTTTCTTATTATACTTATGCAAGTCGACAAACTTTAAAGCGGCATCTAGTAAAGCATAGACTCCATTTACATAGTTGTTTAGTATAGACATCAATCATGTAAGTGGTAATGTATTTCACAGGTGGCGCTAACAGTATCGTACTGTAATAATATTAAAATTTATTTTTAGCCTAATTTTTAAAGATATTAAAACTTAGCGACTTAATAATTATTTTGTTTAACTATAAAATTTTTTTTTTTTAAATATTTTCCTTAATTAGTATTTAAAGATGTGAACTAGACAAAGAATATAAATATAAACATATACTACATACATTTAATGTTAAAATTAAGACGAAAATCTAACTCAACTTTCAATGGGAATAAAAAAATTAATTTAATTTATGTAAGAAAAAATATATTTTTTTTCAACAACACATTTATTGTACAGCATTGTCATGTCACAGATAGTGATTGATGATTTAGAAATCAAAATTCATGTATTTTAAATTATAATTAGAGTACATATAAGCTTTACACTATGACTATTAACAAGCAATGGTTTGGATGTTCTATTTATTTTAAAATATTTTTTAGTATCATTCCATTAGTTGCATTCCACACATAACGGGGTAGGCAAAGGGAACTTCAGTCCCTCACTTTCTGATAAATGTCTGGAGGAATCTAGTTGCGGAGTCAAATAATTTAAAGATTTGTTATCATAAATTATATTTTAAAGATGCAGGCAGTAGGTCAGTTGATCTGGTGGCGCAGTGGAACAAGCGTGCGATTGTTAACGGGGGACTGTAGGTTGTGGGTTCAACTCCCACTCGACAAAATTAAATATTTAACATTCTCATATCCTTACTCTGGTAACGAGGTAAGCTCCATCACTCAACACGCACTGCCTCCAAGATAGGTGCGGCAAATTTACAAACAATCGATATAGAAATTTCTATTATATTACAGCTTGGTAGGATCTAACAGCACTACAGCAAATAGTTATTTTAATACATTTCTACAATTATTTCATAAACAAAGGACAATCAAACGCATATTTTAAAATTAATTAAATTACTATTTACTGGTTCTATCTTATATTGATAGCAGAAATTAATTATAGCTTTAAAGACAAAACGCAGCATTGGTTCCGCCGCTCAATATACAATGTCTCAAATTCGGGCAAGAAGTGGAGAATAGTGTTATGACACTAAGTTTATTCTTGAGCTGCGCAGGGTAATTCCCCGTAGAGATTGAACCCACACCCGACATCACTTTATTTAAAAAAAATTATCACCCCATCACATTTAGCGGGATGAACAAGTCAATTTATGATAAGTTTCATTAATTTTGTCAAGTTGAGGACAAGTTTACCCCAAAACCGACCGACGCGACGACCGATAGTCGGCAAGTCGGCAAGTCGGCAACTTAATTACACAGCACCAGTTGGTTGAACATGTAAATTAATTACGCTCTATCTCCGGTCAAGACGGCCAAACTTGTATACTTGTCATTATTTAAAGTACTTTGATGTTTGTTGAAGGTCTTCGAGTTTTGATTTGTCTGCCAATTAGTGGCCCTCGTGGTGTAGTGGGACAACGTGTTGCTTGCGATCTTAGCGGGTTTGCTTCAAATTGATTGATGAAATCCAAATTCCGATTGATGAATGGAATTCATTGTTTCTGTATGCACAAGAAAAAGTATGCTGGGTTCTGATATGTAATATATAGCGTCTTGAGCTTGGGCAGAAAATGGAGAATAAAGTGTTAAGGTTCCCCCTGCCTACCCTGCTATATTCAGGACACAGTGTGAAGCATAAAATACATATTTAGATAATCCGTAGTGTTCGATTTATGCTACTCGAAATGAGTGGTGAGTGAGGAAAAGTAAACTATTTTCATATCCTATGGTAACAAGACAAAGCGCTGCGTTCAAAAAATGTGTGAGAGGAACGAAATATTTTGATACTAGGTTCCCTCTACTTACCTTATACGCGAAATACTGCGTGATATTACAAAACCATGATGTGACAGATGATTTACAAAAAAATACACATTTAAAATATATATATATATACAGGCGTCCCTCGTATAACACGGTTAATTCGT